>JAJKFI010000029.1:1952563-2038589 GCA_029204185.1 Lerista edwardsae | reverse complement strand
ATAATAATAATAATAATAATAATAATAATAATAATAATAATAATAATGGAGCATACAATAAAGTGAAGCCTGCAGCAGCATTCTTGTAAACAATAAAACTCAACTCCCCCCACCCTCTCCAAGAGCCTTACAAAATAAAACTCTTAAATACTCACCAAAGATGACATAGTTCTTAATGCAAAAGGGAGGGCATTCGACCTTACAGGTGCCACCACAGAAAAAAGTCCTGCCTCTAGCCACTGTGCCTGCCACATCTATCAAGGATGGTACATGAGTCTGACCCAGAAGATCTTAGGGAGTTGGATTGGAATGTACAGGAGTAGATGGTCCCTAAGGTATCTCATTCCCTGACCATTAAAGACTCCAAAGGTCAAACAAGCACCTTTCATTAGACTCAATTGAATAGGCAGCCAATGAAGCTGCCAGAACAGTGGTGTGACAGTCAAATTGCTGAGCTCCAGTGCCCCTGCATGCCTCCCCATTCTGCATCAGCTGCTAGAGTTTATTTGGAAACATTTGCATTCATTGTCATGTTCCTTTATATACCTTGGATTTTCATGGTGAAAATAAGTTATTTGAATTTATTTAAAATATTTGAACCCAAAGCAATTTTATGTAAGCCAAATTAAAATGTTAACAAACATTTAATATTCACAACAAAAAAGCAAAAGAACAAGAACAGCAGCTTAAAATCACATGGTGGGTGGAGGAATAAACTGATCCCCACTGCCTTGACAATAGGCTTGACCATGGGTAAAGAAGAGGGCAAGCAGGCTTCCTAATGTTGTAAGGAGTTTCACATTCAAAAGCCTGTGCTTCTAACACCAGAGGGTCACAAAGGAGGGACTAACAGCTCAATCCTGTGCATTTCTGAGTCTACTCAGAAAAAAGTCCTATTATAGCCAATGGGTCTTACTCCCAATTGTGGATAGGATTGTAGCCCAAGTGAGCAAGCAGGAGAAGGCAGTTAAATAGTCTGTTCCCACACTGTTTCAAACTAGAAACTAATAGATGCCAGTGCAGCTCACTGAGCACAGGTATTATCTGCTCTTTTTGACCAATGGTTGACTTCTACCGAGCAATTATCCAGGTTCAAATATAAAACTTCCTTGTCTATGTACAATATGTGCTGATCACCAAGTGCCTCCCTTTAAGGTGTCTGTATTACCTCTTCATAAAAAGTACACAAGTGCTTATGTAGGTAAGTGCCCATCCTTTCATTTTACATAACAAAAATGTAGTGGATGTCATAATGGATGCTATACAATGATTGCACCAAAAAGTGCTTTCATCTAGTGTGGTGCATTGGTTTCACTTCTGGAGTTTTGTCTTTTTCCATGGCTTGGAGTTCAAAAGAAAAAGTGCACAACCAGATGTTGGCATGACAAGAGCACACACACCATTGGCCATGATGACCTAGTCTGGCCACAACACCGCCTCCAAGTCTGGAAAGCTATCATCTGTACACAACTTCAGTAAGTACAGAGGTAATTAACTTTCCACACAATGCCAACCGTATACCTATAAATTTATCACTGCTCAATTTTTCTTGCTATAGGTACTGCAAAATGTGATCATGAATTTGGACCCCTGGAGGGCCATTTATCATTTTGTAACTTTTGCTGTTACTCTGGTGTGAAAATCTTGCAGAAGGGCAATGAGGCTGGAAATTTATAGCCTATACTGAATAATGTGCCCTGGAAGCTAAAAGTGCTTCTGCTTGTCTGGAACAATTTATTGTGTGTTGAAGCAAAGGAAAAGGCCAGCACAACTTTGTCAGAGGCTGCTCTAACAAAACACATAATGAAGAACCATCAACATATACCTGTACAACGTTGTGCAGAAAACCTTGTTTTTCTGTATGTGTCAATTATGGATTGCAGCAAGCATAAAAAGCTAGCTTAGTCATAGCAATGAAAAATAGAGGGAGAAAAATAAAATGTAGATAATTGTCATTAGGTCCAGGGGAGTTCCTAGGGGCGGGGCAAAATGCTAAGGCTCCTGAATGCCTGTGTAAAGTGGCCCCACCCCCTTGCCTTCAGAGCCATTTGCAGCTGTGAAAGCAAAGTGGAGGTGTCTCCTCCTCCTCGGCCGCCAACGGTTCTGAAGGCAAGGGGGATGAGCCGCGTTACACAGGCATTCAGGAACCTGAACAACTTAGTGTTTTACCTTCCCTTCTAGGAACTCAAGGAACTTCTAGGAACTTTTAGGTCTGATTTCTATTCCTGTATATATAACCTGGCCAGAACACTTTTATATTCAAATGTGCCATTGCTGTGTTGTTTGGACCTGAGCAGAGATGGCATTGTTTTTATTTCATATTCATATTTTTCTCAAAATATCTCACAAAATGAGTAGATAGTCCTCTGGTCTCAATGTCCTTTTTAAGTCTATCTTCTGATTCCTCTTTGAAATAAAAAATGTTGCAATAGCTTCAGGAGGCTCTCATGTCCACCTCCTAAAGGTAAAGGTTTCCCTATGACCGAATGTCTAGCTGTGACCGACTGTAGGGGGCGGTGCTCATCTCCGTTTCTAAGCCTGTAGAGCTGGCATTTGTCCAAGGACAAGCTTCTGTGGTCATGTGGCCAGCATGGCTATACGCCATAGCGCACGGAACGCCGTGACCTTCCCACCGAAGTAGTACCTATTTATCTACTTGCATTTTTATGTGCTTTTGAACTGCTAGGTTGGCAGGAGCTGGGACAAGCAACGGGAGCTCACTCTGTCACCCAGTCTCGAACTCCCAACCTTCCAATCAGAAAGCTCAGCAGCAGCAGTTTAACCC
Organism: Lerista edwardsae; assembly: GCA_029204185.1. NCBI lineage: Eukaryota > Metazoa > Chordata > Lepidosauria > Squamata > Scincidae > Lerista > Lerista edwardsae. Next base: position 2,035,804 of record JAJKFI010000029.1, on the reverse strand, counting down.
GCTGCACCACCATGTCCACCTCCTACTCCGTGCCAAATGGGCTCAGGATATTGCAAAGGATATTGCTGGGAAGAGGATTGGCCTAGTGAGGTGGGTGGAGTTAATGGCCACATCCACCACCATCCCTGTCCCCATCCCTGATTTGGACTGCACGGGAACTCAGATCTGCACCTGTTATACGGTAGGCACAGATCCGAGTAGATCATAGTGCTGACTAGCACCTTGCCCCATGGAGGCTCTAGCCCATGCCCAAGCTGCGTTGCATACAGCGAGGACCCACCTGTGCTAATACTGTTTGAAAAATGTGTTCCCCATCGAGTGGCTTTTTAAAAAAAGTTTTAACTGAGCCAGATTGGAGTCATACTTATTATTAATAGACAGAAAGAATCCAAGGCCTGTCAGAATAAGGAAGCTTTGCATTTGTTCTTCTTGAGCAGCAGCCCTCCCTGTTCTCCAAAAACATTTTGCAGCAGTTTGAGGTATAGCAGGAAGGCCACTTAGTCAAAGCCAAAAGAAGTAAAAAAAATTCTACTGGGCAATTGCGGAGCCCTTTTGGGAGTTGAAAATAAAATGTGTCTCTAGCACTGTGAGTGCTTATCATAGTGGCAGGTGGAATGATAGGCCTTTACTAATAACTAGGAGTATGAATGTATCTAATTCTCCTTCCTCATAAAAAGGAAGGATGTTAGAAAAGTTACTGACAGCATTATGAGTATGTGTCAAAATATGTTCAGTTTGTGTTGCCAGAGAAGGACTGAATCACTTGAATAACTGCAGTTCTTCCCGCCTTTGTTTCCACAATAAATTAACATAGAAACCACTTTTTTCACACACATACTAATTAGATCTGCATACATTAAAAAAGTGGGATTACATACATGTTACTGATTTATATTGCTAACCTTTCTTTCCCCCATTGCTTTTTAGACCAGATCTTTGTTGTCGGCAACTGAATGTCGCAGCTCGTTGTTTGTGATGAAGTCACTGCAACCTGGACAATCGCTCTGAGTCATTAAGCATGAAGGAAGCAGAAAGTCAGCAGGTTCTCCCGTCAAACGGAGCTCCGATGTAGGATTAACTGTCAAGCATTGCAAACACAATGATGAAACATGGAAATGGTCTTGGAGCTGGCAGAACATTACAGCTACAATACTCGACTCACTATGGAAGAAGTCTAATGAAATTCAGGACGTCTGATTGATTGCCTCCTGACAAGTGGATCCTGACTAGTCCAGAATGGTGTAGTTCTCTTCATGTATTCAATAAAGCAAATCATTCAGTCTGTAACAAATAGGAAATCAAGAAACGTTACGTGCTCATGCTTCACGAGTGGTGAGAAGTTCCAGGGGTGTACCACTTATCTGGGTTCTGGCTTCCTTGGGAGGAGGGATCATGGAGGCTTACATGCCTTAGTAATATGTGCTTAATTTACAAAGTGTTTGGATGGAGGTGGTTAGTGGCACTCCAGCAAGCAACATCTGGTTACATGGTGTCCTAGGGAGTCCTCCTAGACCTCAAGGTGCTTCAGCTCTGAGACTGGGCTGTCTTACCTTCAGTTTCAAATCTCTGTGTCTGATTTTCTCTAGTCACCCTCCCCCAAAATTAGGTTGAGTTTTCACGGGATAATAATACCAAGATCTTATTAAGGAACATTTACTAATTAATGGGCAGCCCAATCCTTATCTGCCTGGCACCCAGAGGAGCAGCGATACCAAAATGGCTATTGCTGCATGCTGTGGGCGTTGTGGCAGTGCCAGAGTTTCTCCAGAGGAAGGGGATGTTCATCCCTTTTCCCCGAGTAAAAGCCCAGGCCCTGCAATGGTGCTACTCAAGTCTCACCAACTATTTGGCCACTGCAGACTGAGCAGCCTCATGTCAGTCTGCCCACCCAAGTGGGCAAAGGATTAGTCCTAAGTGGGCAATGAAGTCCGATCCTGTGTGGGCCTGATCCTCCTCTCCTCCAATTACACCCCTTTCCCACCTTCCCTCTGCCCCGAAAATCACCACTGGCTTTTGCTGCTGGAACGCCAGCTGGCCGCCTCCTCCGTGCTAAGGTGCAGTGCTGACTGGTGCTGGCCCAGCATGGGCACTCTTCTTCTCTCTAGATGCGGTAAAATTGCTTTAAGGCACATTTATGTCACTTGGAGCCAGGGGTAAGCTTGTACTGCTGGCAACAGAGCCCTCAGAATTGGGCTCTCATAGTGGTTGATCCCCTATTACTCAATTCCAGGCTAGATTTTGGTATGTGTATGTGTGTACATCAATCAATCACTAGTATTTATATACTGCTTTTCAACACAAAGTTCACAAAGCGGTTTACAGGCAAATAATAACATTAAAGTTAAATGGCTCCCTGTCCCAAAAGGGCTCACAATCTAAAAGAATGGAGAACACCACCAGCAACAGCCACAAGAAAGACACTGTGCTGGGGTGAAGAGGGACAATTGCTCTCCCCCTGCTAAATATAAGAGGACACCACTTGAAAAAGTGCCTTTTGCCCACTTAGCAGGGGTTATATCTCCATCAATGTTATGTTATTTATGTTGGGTTATATGTAGTGAGGAGATGTGACTTGACTTTATATTTTTATATGTTCTGCTCTTTTTATTGTTAAATTGAAAACTAAGGGTGAAATCCTAACCTGGAGTTAGGCCAGCAAAGTTTGACTGGCACCAGGGCCACCGTAAAGTATGTTTGGACCACTCTTGGAGTCTGGGAGGATGGCGCATATCTGTGTGCTGACCTCTCTGACTCTGAGGGTGGTCCAAAAGTGCGAGTGTGGTCCAAACATACTTTACAGTGGCCCTTGTGCCAGCCAAACTTTGCTGGCCTAACTGTGCTGGCCTAACTCCAGGTTAGGATTGCGCCCTAAATGTCTCAGTTTGACTATGTATGCTTTGAACTGAACTGTATGAAACATGAACTAGAACTATATAAATTAGCATGGGTTTCACAAATATGCAACTCCTAAACCCTTTTAAGGCAGTGATTCCCAATTTTTTTGACTGGCAGCTCCCTTGACCTACTGGACCATTGGCTGTGGCTACCCATTAGGGCTACAGTCCTATAGGGCAGCAGGTTTTTCAAGAGGATTCCATGTCTCCCTTGGGAGCCATGGTTCACAGTTTAGGAACCGCTGCTTTTAAGGGTTAGACTAAATGTATTGGAGACTCATAAAATGTCTTCTGATTTGCAGCTGTATGCAAATGTATGCAGCTGTAGGGACCTGATCAGAGCATTATTAGAGGGACGGGAAGCACAACCCTTAACGTACATGTTGTTGTTGTTCAGTCGCTAAGTCGTGTCCGACTCTTCGCGACCCCATGGACCACAGCACGCCAGGCCTCCCTGTCCTCCACTAGCTTCCTGAGTTCGCCCAATTTCATATTCATTGCTTCGGTGACACTATCTAACCATCTCATCCTCTGTCGCCCCCTTCTCCTTTTGCCTTCAATCTTTCCCAGCATGAGGGTCTTTTCTAAAGAGTCCTCTCTTCTCATCAGGTGGCCAAAGTATTGGAGCTTCAGCTTCAGCATTTGTCCTTCCAGGGAGCAATCAGGCTTGACCTCCTGGAGAATTGACCGATTGGATCTCTTTGCAGTCCAGGGGACTCTCAAGAGTCTTCTCCAACACCACAATTCAAAAGCATCGATTCTTCGACGCTCTGCCTTTCTTATGGTCCAGCTCTCACAGCCATACATGGCTACTGGGAAAACCATCGCTTTGACTATGCGAACCTTTGTTGGCAGGGTGATGTCTCGGCTTTTGATTAAGCTATCTAGGTTCACCATAGCTTTCTTCCCAAGAAGTAAACGTCTTTTAATTTCATGGCTGCAGTCACCATCTGCGGTGATCTTGGAGCCCAGGAAAATAAAGTCTGTCACTGCTTCCATTTCTTCCCCTCCTATTTGCCAGGAAGTGATGGGAGTGGTTGCCATGATCTTAGTCTTTTTAATGTTGAGCTTCAAACCAATTTTGGCACTTTCCTCTTTCACCCTCATCAAAAGGTTCTTTAGGTCTTCCTCACTTTCTGCCAGTAGAGTGGTATCGTCTGCATATCTGAGGTTGTTGATGTTTCTCCCAGCAATCTTGATTCCAGCTTGTGAGTCATCCAGCCCTGCCTTCCTCATGATGTACTCTGCGTATAAGTTAAATAAGCAGGGTGACAATATACAGCCTTGTCGTACTCCTTTCCCAATTTTAAACCAGTCGGTTGTTCCATGTCCAGTTCTAACTGTTGCTTCCTGACCCGCATAAAGGTTTCTCAGAAGGCAGATCAGGTGGTCTGGAACTCCCATCTCTTCAAGAACTTGCCACAGTTTGTTGTGATCCACACAATCAAAGGCTTTAGCATAATCAATGAAGCAGAGGTAGATGTTTTTCTGGAACTCTCTTGCTTTCTCCATGATCCAGCGAAGGTTGGCAATTTGATCTCTAGTTCCTCTGCCTCTTCGGAAACCAGCTTGTACATCTGGTAGTTCTCGATTCACATACTGCTGAAGCCGAGCTTGTAGGATTTTGAGCATGACCTTGCTAGCATGTGAAATGAGTGCAATGGTGCGGTAATTCGAGCAATCTTTGGCATTGCCCTTCTTTGGGATTGGAATGTAAACTGATCTTTTCCAGTCTTGTGGCCACTGTTGGGTTTTCCAAATTTGCTGGCATATGGAGAGCAGCACTTGGACAGCATCATCTTTTAAGATTTTGAGTAATTCCGCTGGAATGCTGTCACCTCCACTAGCTTTGTTGTTAGTGAGGCTTTCTAAAGCCCACTTGACTTCACTCTCCAGGATGTCAGGTTCGAGCTCAGTGACTGTACCACTGTGGTTATCAGGAACATTGAGATCGGCCTTATAGAGTTCCTCTGTGTATTCTTGCCACCTCTTCTGAATCTCATCTGCTTCTGTTAGGTCCTTGCCATTTTTGTCCTTTATTGTGCCTACCTTAGCATGAAATTGTCCTTTGACATCTCCAATTTTCTTGAAAAGATCTCTAGTCCTCCCCATTCTGTTGTTTTCCTCTACTTCTTTGCATTGCTCATTTAGAAAGGCCTTCCTATCTCTCCTTGCTGTTCTCTGGAAATCTGCATTCAGTTGGGTATATCTTTTCCTTTCTCCCTTGCTTTTGGCTTCTCTCCTTTCCTCAGCTATTTGTAAAGCCTCGTCAGACAGCCACTTTGCCTTCTTGCATTTCTTCCTCTTTGGGATGGTTTTAGTTGCTGCCTCCTGTACAATGTTACAGACCTCCGTCCAAAGTTCTTCAGGCACTCTGTCTACCAAATCTAAGCCCCTAAATCTATTTGTCACCTCCACTGTATATTCGTAGGGGATCTGATTTAGGTCATACGTGGAGGGCCTAGCGGTTTTCCCTACTTTTTTCAGTTTAAGCCTGAATTTGGCAAGAAGAAGCTGATGATCTGAGCCACAGTCAGCTCCAGGTCTTGTTTTGACTGCCTGTATGGAACTTTTCCATCTTTGGCTGCAAAGAATGTAATCAATCTGATTTCGATGTAGACCATCTGGTGAAGTCCATGTGTACAGTCGCCGTTTGTGTTGCTGGAAAAGGGTGTTTGCTATGACTAATGTGTTCTCCTGACAGAACTCTATCAGTCTTTGCCCTGCTTCATTTTGTACTCCAAGACCAAACTTGCCTGTTATTCCTCTTACCTCTTGACTGCCTACTTTAGCATTCCAATCCCCTATGATGAGAAGGACATCTTTTTTGGGTGTTAATTCTAGAAGCTGTTCTAGGTCTTCATAGAAGCGGTCAACTTCTTCCTCATCAGCACCAGTGGTTGGGGCGTAGACTTGGATTACTGTGATGTTGAAAGGTTTGCCTTGGATCCGAATGGAAATCATTCTATCATTTTTGAGGTTATACCCCAGTACTGCTGTTCTCACTCTCTTGTTCACGATGAAGGCTACTCCATTTCTTCTAAGGGATTCCTGCCCACAGTAGCAAATATAATGGTCATCTGAATTAAATTCTCCCATTCCTGTCCACTTTAGTTCACTAACTCCCAGGATGTCGATGTTCAGCCTTGACATCTCACGTTTGACCACATCTAGCTTGCCTTGATTCATAGATCTGACGTTCCAGGTTCCTATGTAGTATTGTTCTTTGCAGCATCGCACTTTCCTTTCACTTCCAGACACATCCACAGCTGAGCTTCCTTTCAGTTTTGGCCCAGCTACTTCACTCTTTCTGGAGCTACTAGTACTCGTGTTCTGCTCTTCCCCAGTAGCATAATGGACACCTTCCGACCTGAGGGTCTCATCTTCCAGTGTCATATCGTTTAGCCTTTTTGTTCTGTAATCCATGGGGTTTTCTTGGCAAGAGTACTGGAGTGGGTTGCCACTTCCTTCTCCAGCGGACCACGTTTAGTCAGAACTCTCTGCTGTGACCTGTCCATCTTGGGTAGCCCTACATGGCATAGCTCACAGCTTCATTGAGCTACTCAAGCCCCTTCGCCACGACAAGGCAGTGATCCATGAAAGGGATCGTACATGTTATTTGCCTGCTAAAAGTCCCCCACTTTTATTTTCATCCTTGTAAAGAAAAAGTTACAGACAACACAACTCTCTTTGTGTCTACTCAGAAGTACGTTTCATTGAATTCAATGAGATTTAATCCCTGAAAAGAGTGTATAGGATTGCAGCCTGGCAGCAAAATCCTATGCATGTCTACTCAGATATAAGTTCCATTTTGTTCAATGGGGCTTACTCCTAGGAAAGTGTGTATAGGATTGCAGCCTGAATCCATGTATCTTTTTCCCTGTAAAAGAAAAGCAGCCTATAGGAAAGTTTTTAGTGAGCAGTTGGCCTATGAGGTTAAGTGCATCTTTCCTGCCACTGCTCTGGTTAAGTCCAGAGTTCTCTCCTCCTACAGACACAATGTTGGCTTGTTTTCTTGTTGTTAACTATCAGTAGATTAAAAATGTTCAGTTTGGTATAGTTGAGGCTAAATGGAAGTTCGACTTCTCTTACTAATTTTAGTAATCCACATACTTAAAATTTTAGTAATCCACATTATTTATTTGACTATAATTTTGCTTCAACTATTAAAAAAAATTGTTCCATGCATTTCATGGGACAAATTTTAATATAAGAAACTAGCTTGTCTTTACCCGGCGTTGCCTGGGTATTTATTTATCCCAAGCTTCTATTAGACAGGAAAAGGAATGAATTCTATCTATAGTGTAAAATCGAAGTAATTTTGTGTACAGGAAATTAAAAGTATAAGTATCGATAAACTTGTATTCAGTAACTATGCCTGGTAACATGGCAAGTATTTGACTGGAGTCCAAGATCGGGGCATAATGATTTCTAAAAATTTCCAGAAGGTTCTACAGAGTTCTTCTCCAACAGCTCCAGTCAGGGTCAGCATGGCACATCTGGGTAGCTCCTCCCTCTCCAGTAGGCAGGTCAGATGAGACATCTTTGGAGATGGGAGGGGCTCCTGGATCCGCCCCCAGTCTGGCCTTGCCTTCCAGCAAAGCAGGTCGCAAGCTTCGTTGCTCTCTCTTAAAAAAAAAAAAAAAAAATACGATCGCAGCAGCGAACTGAGACATCGCACAGAAGACTTTTAAAGCCCTTTTCAGGGCTCATCTGGGGTCCCCCGCCTCGCGTGGGCCAAGGGACACCCCAATCTCCGCTCAGGCCTGTCCCAGCACAGCGCAGAGGCTTGAAATCACTGGCGGCGGCCATTTTGTTTCTGGATTTTTGGCACACCAGGCCGAAACAGCATCCAGGGCCATCGCGGAGCCAGCGGAGACCATCTGCCTGATCCTCCCCGTTCCTGGCAGGGTGAAGGCAGCGCCAGTCGCCACTGCAGCGACTGAGGCACCGACCCTCGCCCTCACTCACGGGCGCGAGGACGGTAGCTGGCGTGGGCATCATATTCCATCTGCACTGAGATCCAGGCCGAAGCAGCATGTCTTCCCCCGAGGAGGCCCAGGAGGCCCAACAGACTGGTGATGTATTGATGCCCATGCCCTGGGGGGAGTTGGAGGCACGGATTCAACAGATGGTCACAGCGTGCCTGGATTCAGCCCTTGGGGGTTTCCAATTGGCCCCTCGTCAGCCCCCCCAGCAACCTTTGGACCCCCCCACGGGCCCTAGTCCCCTGGTGGAGGGCGGTGTGGAAGCAGGAGCAGTTCAAGGGGCAGAGCAGGAAGCGTCTCAGGACAGAGCTTCCCAGATTGCTGAATTCATTTCTAACGAGAGGAAGAGGCCCAGATCCTGCAGCCAAGACAGCCTGGATCTGATTCCCTCTGCGCAAAGGCCCCGGCTGTTGGAGTCCAGCGAGACTGCTGTGGATTCCGAGGAGGGAGAAATATCTGAGGAGGATTCAATCTCAGAGACCTCCAGCCCTAGACTGTTTAAGAGCGAAATGTTCCCCCGTATGCTTCCTAAGGTGCTCAGAGTCCTCCGTCTGCAGGATGACCAGGAGCCCTCCACATCTGCGGCTTCGGCCTCGGCGCGGGGCAACCCCACCGCTTTCCCAGCCCAGCAGGAAGCCCCCAGAGGGTTCCCCCTGCAGGAGCATTTCAGGTCCCTAATAGACAGGGAGTGGGAGAACCCAGCCAGAGGGAGGGACAATTCTAAGCCTTCATTAAAGCTTTATTCTTTGTCCCCCTCTGAGATGCAGCGCTTCAGGACTCCTGTGGTGGACGCCCCTGTAGCTGCTATTGGGTCGTCTTCGGTCTTACCAGTCGACTCTGATGGGCTCCCCAGAGACCCGGTGGACAGACGCATAGAACAAGCTGTACGGCGTGCCTTTGATGCGGCGGCAGGATCCTTGAGAGCTTCAGTGGCAGGATCCATGTTCTCCAGAGCTGTGTTCCTCTGGATCCGTGAGCTGCTTGCTGACTTCGATGTTCCAGCCGAGGTTCGAAAAGACCTAAAGAAAATTGAAGCAGCTTCTGCCTTCGCCGCCGATGCTACTGCTGATGCTGTTCAGCTATCTGCACGCTCTATGGCCGCCTCCGTGACGGTTCGCAGAAACACCTGGCTTCGTCACTGGGATGTAGATGCAGCCTCTCAGGCCCGGGTCATCGGCCTCCCCTTCAAAGGAGGGAAGCTCTTCGGTGAGGCGCTGCAGCCTCTTCTTGTGGAATCCAAGGGCAAGAAAGGAGTACTTCCTTCCCGGGAGAGGTCCTCCAGACAACAGCCCAGATCGTCACCGCAGTTTTTTCGTGGTCACCGATCCACTTTCGGAGGAGCCCGACCCTCAGGTGGCCCCAGCTCCTCGAGTACTTACCCTAAGGGTTCCAGAAGGCCCTGGCAGAGGAAGTCTTCCTTTCGTCCCCGTGGTCAGTCGGCCCAACAGCCCACTAACAGGGGGCCCAAAGACACTTCAGCATGACGCCACCGGACATCCCAGAGTCGGCGGCAGACTCCAGCTGTTTGCCGATCAGTGGGACCAGACCTCATCAGATCGATGGGTCAGGGACATTGTGCGCTTCGGATACTCCCTGGAGCTCAGACGTATTCCTCGAGACCGTTTTGTACACGTCAACAGACCGGCGTGTCCACTGAAACACGAGCAGATTGTCAAGGCTCTACACCGCCTGCAGGACGTTGGAGCCATCGAGAGCGTCCCAACTTCTCAACAGGGAACGGGAGTCTACTCCCACATCTTCGCAGTCCCCAAAAAGTCAGGGGACACGCGCATTATTCTGAATCTGAAGTGGCTCAACCGCTTCATGATTCAGCACAAATTCAAAATGGAGACCCTGCGCTCTATCCTGATGGCCCTCAAGGGGGCAGACTATCTATGTTCTCTGGACTTGCAGGATGCTTACCTTCATGTGCTCATAAATCAGGCACATCGCAGGTTCCTTCGCTTTTGCTACAACGGTCAGCACTGGCAATACAAATCGCTCCCGTTTGGCGTATCCTCAAGCCCCAGGGTGTTTACAAAGGTACTGATAGTACTAGTTGCTCACCTGCGGTTGCAGGGTGTCGCCCTGTACCCGTATTTAGACGACGTGTTACTCAGGAGCACCAGCCCCCAACAGGGGGCGCATCACCTCGAGCAGACAGTGGCATGCTTTCAGAATCACGGGTTTGTAATAAACACCGACAAGAGCCATCTAAGACCTACCCAGGTCCTCTCTCACCTGGGGGTGACAATAGACACTCGCAGGTTCACTGTCACTCTCTCCTCGGAGAGACAAGGAAAGATTCAGGAGGTAGCAGCGCAAGTGCTCCTGGCAAAGTCAGCCGATGTCCTCCTGTTAGCACGCCTCCTGGGAATGATGACATCGTGCCAGGACGTCATCCCGTGGTCCAGATCGAGGGCCAGGGGCCTGCAACTCCTGCTCCTTCCGTATCAGGACCTGATTGCGTCAAACCGTCACAAGACAATCCGGCTGGATCGCCTGTCCCTGGAGGACCTCCAATGGTGGCTGGCCCCCTCCAGACTGTCACAGGGCAGCCCAATACAGGTTCTGGCCAGGACCCCCATCTTCACCGATGCCAGCCTCTTCGGATGGGGTGCTCATTCCAAGGGCAGAATAGCTCAGGGCCAGTGGACTCAGACCGAGTCAACTCGCAGCATCAACTTCCTGGAGCTGCGAGCAATCTTCCTAGCTCTTCGGACATTTGCGTCCAACAGCAGAGCCCTCAACATTGTTGTTTACACCGACAACATGACTGCTCGGGCCTTCATCAATCGGCAGGGGGGTACGAAATCCCCCCTTCTTCAGAGGGAAGCCAGAGCCCTGTTCAGGTGGGCAGAGAACAACGTAGCCTCAGTAAGGGCCGAGCATGTCCCAGGCGTGGACAACACAGAGGCAGACTGGCTAAGCCGCCAACAAGTGGACCAGACAGAGTGGAAACTCCACCCCTCGGTCTTCCAGATGATCGTCCAAGCCTTCGGTCTTCCGAAGATGGACTTGTTTGCATCACACCTGAACAATCAAGTTCCAAGATTTTACGCAAGGGGGCGTTCTCCAGGCGCCCTAGGCATAGACGCTCTGCAGCAAACTTGGCCCCAGGGCCTCCTTTACGCCTTCCCTCCAACTCAGCTTCTTCAGAGAGTTCTAAACAAGCTCAGATGGGAACAGGCAGAGATTGTCCTCATCGCTCCCCATTGGCCGCGCCGTCCATGGTTTCCGGACCTCAGGGAGATGTCATCGCAGCCCCCGCTCCGCCTGCCGGACTGACCGGACCTGCTGTCACAGGGACCGATTCAGCACCCAAGCCCAGCGTTTCTTCGCTTGACTGCTTGGCGATTGAGCGGCAGGCCTTGTCAACTTTAGGTTATTCAGAGGCGGTTCTGTCTACCATGCTGGCAGACAGGAGGGAGTCCACAAATCGAATTTACAATTCGACTTGGAGGATCTTCTCCTCGTGGTGTTCAGGTAAGGGGATTGACCCCCAGAAACCCAGAGTCAGAGAGCTCCTAGAGTTCCTACAGTCAGGGTTACAGAAGGGCCTGAGTACAGCCACCCTTCGGCGTCAGGTTCGGCCATTGCCTCTATCCTGGGATACCCTAGGGGAAGACGGTTGTCCTCTCACCCCCATGTGCGGAAGTTTTTGAAGGGAGCGGCCCTGTTAAATCCCCCCACTGTGCACAGAGCACCCTCCTGGGATTTACCTTTGGTGCTAAAGGCGCTCACCGGGGCTCCCTTCGAACCCATGGCCACTAGTTCTCTTAGGGACCTGACTACTAAAACGGCTTTTCTAGTAGGAATCTCCTCTGCTAGGAGGGTTTCTGAGCTCGCCTCCCTTTCAGTGGCGAAGGAATTGTGTTCCTTTTCGGAAGACAGAGTGACTCTCAGGTTGGACCCATCTTTCCTTCCAAAAGTGAATTCTATTTTTCATAGATCTGCGGAGGTCGTGCTCCCATCTTTTTGCCCTAATCCTAAACATCCCAAAGAGGTGCTGTGGCACTCTCTGGACCCTTGCAGGGCCTTGAAGTTTTATATGGCCCGAACAGCCCCGTTTCGTAAGACCGAGGCTATGTTTGTACATTTTCGTTTGCCCAAACAGGGCACCAAGGCCTCATCCTCCACTATTTCCCGTTGGCTGAGGGAGGCTATTGCATCGGCATACAGGGCACGGGGTGCCACTCCTCCGGTGGGTATTCTGGCTCACTCAATTCGGGGAGCCGCTACTTCTGCGGCCTTTAAGGCCTCCCCATCTATGGAGGCGGTGTGTAGGGCGGCCACATGGAGCACCCCCACAACGTTCATCAAGTTCTACAAGATTGATACCTACGCGGCTCGAGACGCTGTCTTCGCTAGAAGCGTGCTCCAGAGCGTGGTCTAGGATACCTCAGGTTAGTTTCCCTCCCTGGCTGACCGATTATGTACTGCTTTGGTACATCCCAGATGTGCCATGCTGACCCTGACTGGAGCTGTTGGAGAACGGGAAGGTTGGTACTTACCGTGAACTCCCCTTCTCCACAGCTCCAGTCAGGGTCAGCATCCCGCCCTTTGGAGGAGCCTGAGGTATCCTTTGTTGATTTGTTCTCAGTGTTAGTGGGATTCCCCTGCCTTTTGGTGGTTTTGTTTGGGGGATACTGAGTGTGGTTATGCAGTTAGAGCAGGTTAGGGTTGGCCTGCTGCTTATTGCCACATCGTGGAACGTCGTGGTGACAGCGATTGGCGTACTGCACGTTGGTCTGTCTGGATGTTCCTGCCGGATGGAGTTGGGAGTTTGTCTTGAGGCTTTGGATTGACTGGGGGCGGATCCAGGAGCCCCTCCCATCTCCAAAGATGTCTCATCTGACCTGCCTACTGGAGAGGGAGGAGCTACCCAGATGTGCCATGCTGACCCTGACTGGAGCTGTGGAGAAGGGGAGTTCACGGTAAGTACCAACCTTCCCGTTTTCGTTCTATTCAACTACACTTGTGCTTAAATGTCATCGGGACTGTCACCAATCAGCTTAGTGACCCCAAAAACTATGGATTTGACACTGATGTTGGTCATTGTGGACATTTTATTGTTCACCACTTCTCACCCCCCATGCCGATGGGGGCTGAACTTGGACTTAAACTGCATTGGGAGCATCACCGTTCATCAAAGCGACCCAGAAAACTATGGATTCGACACTAATATTGGCCGTTTTCGATTACTTTTACATGTCACCCCCTTCCCATCCCCACCCCTAGGGGTGCTAGGGGTGTCTCACCACCACAGTATTTCTAGAAGTGGGATGAGTTGTAAAATCTGAAATCAAATGGGGTCCTCTACGCCACCAACAGCGTGCTGCAGATCTTCTAGTTCCAAGCACTGTATCTTGCACCCCTTCTCACCCCCCATGCCGATGGGGGCCAAACGTGGACGGTATTGGGAGCATCACTGTTCATCTCAGCAACCCCGAAAACTATGGATTTGACACCAATATCGGCTGTTTTTGAGTATTTTTACATGGCACTCCCTTCGCACCCCCACCCCTAGGGGTGCTGCGGGGGGGTCTTACCCCCGCAGTATTTCCAGATCGCAAGGCATATGTGTACCAGTTTGGTGTAAATCGCTCCAGGCGTTCCAGAGTTATGCTGGAACATACACACTTGTCACCCCTTCTCACCCCTCATGCCGAGGGGGGCCGAACTCGGACTTAAACGGCATCAGGAGCGTCACTGTTCATCTCGGCTGGAAACCGAGTTTCCAGTTTCACCTGGAAACTATGGCTTCGACACCAATGTCGGCCGTTTTCGATCATTTTTACATGGCACCAGCGGTGTTATGCTGCCGGAACGCTGGGCGGGACATCTGGGTGATTGACAGCCTGCCTGTCGCGTTCCTCAGTGTTACGCCATTTGCCTAATGTATGTAAGTGGTGTAATTGGTTACGCAAACAGCGTAACGCTGCAGAACGCGACGGGTGGGCTGTCGATCACCCGGATGTCCCGCCCAGCATTCCGGCAGCATAACACCGCTGCATGGCACCCCCTTCGCACCCCCACCCCTAGGGGTGCTAGGGGTGTCTTACCCCCACAGTATTTCTTTCCAGATCGCAAGGCATATGTGTACCAAGTTTGGCGTCAATTGCTCCAGGCGTTCCAGAGCTATGCTGGAACACACACACAAACATACACACAAACACACACACCCTTTTTTATATCTATAGATACTTATGTAGTTCTACTTAATTTCAGTCATGGGATCAAAGCAAATAGAAAAAGATGTAATATTGCATCTGAAGGGCAGCAGAAGACCATAACTGTAAAATTGTTTGTGGTATGAATGCCCATGTCCCCATGTTCTCTCATGCTCCCCCAAAACAAAACAAAAAGAATTATCAAAAAAACAAATGAATTATAGACAATTATGGGCACTTATTTTGTATTTTAGACTCTGAAATTTAGAAGCTTCTATCTTGAGATTTTCCTTCCTTTCAGACTCACAGCCCAATCTTATCAAACACTGGGGCAGTGGGGCTTCCAGACCCATGCTGTATCCAGCATTACCCCTGCTAACTGGGCAAGAGGCACTTTTTCAAGTGGTGATTCTCTTATATTGAGCAGGGGGAGAGTAATTGTCCCTCTTCACCCCTGTGCAGTCTTTCTAGTGGCTGTTGCTGGTGGTCTGCCTTTTTTTGTTGTTGTTGTTGTTGTTGTTGTTAGATTGTGAGCCCTTTGGGACAGGGAGCCATTTAATTTATTATTATTACTATTTGCCTGTAAACCGCTTTGTGAACTTCATGTTGAAAAGCAGTATATAAGTACCTGTTGATTGATTGATTGATTGATTGATTGATTGATTGATTGGATTAAAGCAGATGGGAGGGAGGTATTCTTGGGGTAAGGGAACATTTGTTGCCAGGTTGACAAAAGTCCCATTTTGTCTTTGGACCCTCCAATGAGAGTACAGTAATGTAGGTTGGCTTCTGTGATTTGCTTTTTATTTACAGGCATGCCCCAGTAACCACTGGAGTTAAGTTCCAGACTCCCCCATGGATACCTGAAACTGTAGATACTAGGGATGCCTTTTTAAAGATAGGGGAACCATAGTGGTTTTGCTGCAATAAGATAAAAATACATTTGTTTAGTGTTCCCCTGTCTTTTTAATAGGTGTTCCAATAGCCAAGGTATCCGTGGATAACTGAAACTGTGGATACCAAATCAGTGGATACTGGGATGAGCCTGTATCTCTTTAATAATGTGTTCAAGTGATATTCCAGGAGCATCAGACAGAGTAATAGAAACTGAAGAACAGCAATTCCATTCTTGCACCTGCTAGTTAGTTTTCTAGACTGAATATATATATATATATTTACAACATTATGTGATGACCTTATGAGACACCAGCAATTTTTTAAATTGTAGTTCCTCACATTTCCCATTACTACATTTGCCAAGATGCAAAGTAGCATGAAAATGAACAAAAATATGAACAAATGGACTGAATCCATTTGGGTAGCGATTTTCAACCAGTGTGATGTGGTACTTTGGTGTGCTGTGAATGATCTCCAGGTGTGCCACAGGAGTTTGGGGAAAGGTAATTTATTGGTAGGGCCATCAGGAGATGTGAGCCCCCACCCAGCAGTGCTGGCTTGCCTTGTCAATTAACTAATGGTGTGCCTTGACAATTTTTGTGCCTTGTCAGTGTGCCATGAAATGAGAAAGGTTTAAAATTCCTGCATTAGGAGCAAGCAAGCCCTCTTGTAATGGATGGGAGCTGCTCAAGACCACTAGGAGAACTTCCTGGTGGCCTGTGCTCAAATAATATAAGCATACAATTTGGTTCTTAACATAGGAAAGCAACCCAAACAGTGCCAGTGAATATATATGAGTGTCTCTGAGCCAAGTGTGGTCTTAAACAAATTACCTAAGCTTTAATGAAATGAAGATTCTTTCCTTTTTCAGTCCATCCACAGTGCACACTTGTGCAAGGCTACTCGGAATTAAGCCTTACTGTGTTCAGTGGGGGCTTCCTCACAGGAAAGTGTATACAGGATTGCAGCATAAGTAAGTCATGATTTCAAAAAAAGAACTTCATTTTGGTAAGCATCAATATGGTTTATATTAAAGTCAAACATTTTCATCTCTTGTAGTTCTGATTTTCATTTGTAGAGGGTGCCAGTGAACCTTTTAGATCTTCCATTCCCATTTGAAGAATCCTGGACCTGCAGATGTTTAGACTAGGCAGGTCTTTACTTGTGCACATTGTCACAAACAATGGAAAGATGAAAGGAGATACATGCTGAAATATTTGTCACACCATTAACCCAGAGAGCTGCAAGTCTTAATCACTGAGGAATTGGCCAGCACCACGGTGAATCACTCTTTTTTTTCCTGCTCCCATTCAGAGGTTTATTTAAATAATTACAGAAGATGAGATCCAGAATGATTGTAAATGGACATGGCAGTTAATGAACGAAATTCTGGTTCCACTAAATTCAACAGTAAATTTTCAAGGATTATAGTTATTCTGCCTGGGATTGCCAGATGGAAATCTGCATACATGCCAGAACATTTGGGAATAGTAGAAATGGTTTTCTCCAGAAGAGGCCTGTATAAAGCAACATTGAAATGGAAGTTGCATAGCAGTGGTGCTTGGTGGAGTTCACTATGTGTACATTGATTGCGCTTTTGCTTATCACATGTACAAGATGATTTCAGGCAGAATAACCAAAGTATCAATGAAATACAAATACAAGTATATAGAACTTTCAATTTGAACTCTTCATAAATTAGCCAGTTGCACACTTATGTTTCTAGAATTTCACTCACTCAGAAGCCATACATTTCAGTGTAAGCAATTTGCAGATGACCTACTTTGGTGCGGTCACCCCAATTATGTCTGTAGGATTCCATCAGTGTCACCCCAGCATGTTGTTTAATGTTAAATATAACGAACTGATGAAATAATTAAAAACACTACTCAATCTTGATCAACTTTGAAAATCCATTGTTAATGAACAGCATTCCATTCTGATCTGATTTTCAACATTTCAATGGAAATAATTGACACAAAATACATTGTCAAACACCTTAAACAGTAATTGTAGAAAAATAGAAGTGTGTGGGACATTTTTAGTACAAAATTTTGGCAAAGCTTCCCCAGTGAAAG
Organism: Lerista edwardsae; assembly: GCA_029204185.1. Classification (NCBI taxonomy): domain Eukaryota; kingdom Metazoa; phylum Chordata; class Lepidosauria; order Squamata; family Scincidae; genus Lerista; species Lerista edwardsae. Next base: position 2,018,774 of record JAJKFI010000029.1, on the reverse strand, counting down.
CATTGGAAGCTTTGGGCTTTTAAGCTTATATTACAAAATGAGATTCCATAAACTTTACATTGGATGCTCCATTGATAAAAACAAAGACAATTTGAGAGAGGCTTTAGCTTGGTGCTCTCCTTGCAACATTACAACTTACAACATGCATGTACCAGAATGATGCATTTTTTAAATTTTCCTGTGCTAAAAGGGTAGTAAAAAGCTGAACAGGGCTTTCAAATCCACTTTTTACATGGCAGGTTTTTACACCATCTAAAATCTTAATATATCTGCCACACCGGATTACGGAAAGGCCCCCAAAATAACAAGAGCAAAAAAGCCGTTTAGCCCTAAAGAAAGCTAATTTTTGTGGTTTTCTTTTGCTTTCTCATGCATTCTCATTAAGAGAGCAAGCTGATACAGCTGTGCTGGAGCACTCAACAATGTTTTCTCCATCTTTCAAGACTTCCCTCTGACGTTCTTTGTTACCTCTGCTATATCTTAGCATACAACCATAGCATTTTAGGGGGACACCTCCCTCTTCCCAACCCACAAAGCTACAGTTGGATGGACAAGAAAGAAGTGCTGTTTGTTGTTTTTGTTCATCCAACCAAGAAGTATTGCTCCTCATTCACTCTAGTCAGAAATATTTATGTAAATGCTGCCAATCATTTCTGACATGCAGCTCCTTCTGCCGATGTCATGGTTAAACATCAGTAGGCACCCGCTGAGGTCCAACCACCCACTGACTTGCTGCTGCTTCACTTTTCTGCTACTGTATGTTAATCTGCCCTCTTCGAGAGTATGGCAGGACAGACTGATCTATGAGGCTCAAAGGGGCATCCACTGCTATTTCTTCCCCCACTTCCCAAATTTGAAAAGCAATAGGGGTATGGAGCAGTCTAACCCACCATTTTCCTTTTCTCCACATGTCCTGTTCTGCTGGAGCACTGCCTAGTAAGGGGATAGCATTTGGCTCAGTAAAGTATTGTGAAAAGGGGAGCAGGATTTGGCACACTGCCATGCACGTTGAGAGGTCTTGAGCCAGTCCTGGAATGTGGACAGTGACAAGAGCAAGGAAAGATAAGTTCCAGGTAAGATGGTGGAAAGCCTCATCAAAGATAAAATCCTAAAACACGTAGAGGAACAAGTACTGCTGAAGGAAAGTCAGCATGGCTTCTGTAAGGGTAAGTCTTGCCTCACGAACTTTTTAGAATTCTTTGAAAAGGACAACAGGCACGTGGATGTGGGTGAACCTGTGGATATCATATATCTGGATTTTCAGAAGGTGTTTGACAGTCCCCCACCAAAGGCTGCTGAGGAAACTTCACTGTCAGGGAATAAGAGGGCAGGACCTCTTATGGATTCAGAATTGGTTGAGGGCCAGGAAACAGAGAGTTTCCTGCAGGTCAATGGGAAATTTTCACAATGGAAGGAGGTGAAAAGTGGAGTGCCCCAGGGATCAGTCTTGGGGCTGGTGCTTTTCAACTTGTTCATAAATGACCTGGAGATTGGCATAAGTAGCAAGGTGGCCAAGTTTGCGGATGACACAAAACTTTTCCGGGTGGTGAAAAACAGAAGGAATTGTGAAGAGTTCCAGAAGGACCTCTCCAAGTTGGGGGAATGGGCAGCAAAATGGCAGATGCATTTCAACTTAGACAAGTGTAAAGTGATGCACACTGGGGCAAAAAATCAAAACTTCACCTATAGGCTAATGGGTTCTGAGCTATCTGTGACAACTCAGGAGAGAGATCTTGGGGTGCTGGTGAACAACTCAATGAAGGTGTTGACCCAGTGTGCGGCAGCAATTAGGAAGGCCAATTCCATGCTTGGAGTAATCAAAAAAGGGGTTGAAATAAAACAGCCAACATTATTATACCATTGTACAAATCAATGGTAAGGCCACATCTAGAGTATTGCGTACCGTTCTGGTCACCACATCTCAAAAAGGACATAGTGGAGCCAGAAAAGGTGCAGAAGAGAGCGACAAAAATGATTACGGGGCTGGGGCACCTCCCATATGAAGAAAGACTGCAGCGTTTGGGGCTCTTCAGTCTGGAAAAAAGGTGCGTGAGGGGGAACATGATTGAGACATATAAAATTATGCACAGGAGGGATATAGTCAATAGAGCAGTGGTCAGGGAACAGGGGTAAATTACCCCAAATGGGGTAAAAATGAAATTCCTGGGGGTAATGGACAGATAGGAGTATGCCCCACCCCCTTTTCCCTCATTGTTCCTTCATGACCAGTGTTCTCTCTTCTGACCAATGGGAAGTTCCTCTCACGCTTGATGGATTTCCCTTGCTTCCAATAGGAGATTAGAAGCGGCAAGGTACTTGGCGCCTAATAGGCAGCGTTCCCCTCCCTTCCCAAGCAGTGAAGAAGGCCGTGGTTATCTATCCCGCTGCTGGTAGAGGGAGAAGGAAGCAACAGCAGAGAAAATGGCGGCCGTGGCTGCAACTGCGGCGGTGCCGGGTGATGGGGGATCCGGCGAGGCCAAGCCTGTTCTGGGCAGCGAGGCCAGCGCAGACCCGCTCCCAGCTGGCACTCAGGCAGCTGTGGAGTCGGCGGTGCTCGATACCAGGGAAGAGCCCGAACCAGCTCCGGGTGGGGAGGCCGAGGAGCTGCCACCGTCACCGCCACCCAGGAGCCTGGCAGGGACGCGAGACGTACAGGCGTGGGGGGGCGCTCTGGTGAGCGCCTGAGGTGTGTGTGTGCATGTGCCCGCAGGCGCGCACATGTGTGTGTTGAGAGAACTTCTGTGGACGTGCCTCTTTGCTTGTGAGCAGCTAGGGCTCTCCCTGGGTTTGCCTTGTCTTGCTGTCCCAAGAAGTGGGGCGGGCGGGTGGGCGAGTGAGCGGGGGGAGGGCTGGGGTGCCTGCGCCTGCACAGGGAGTCAGGGACACAAAGAGAGGTGGGAGGCAACGAGGCAAGGCGAACAGCAGAAAACAAAAACAAAATCAGCACTGCTGTTGCTGGCCTCTGTGTGTGCACATGTGCGTGCGTGTGTGTGTGTGTGTGAGAGAGAGAGAGAGAGCCAGCCAGCCAGCCCCAATCTGAATTCATTATAGAGAGAAATCTTAAGTCCAAGCACCTAAACCTGTTCTCAAAAAGATAAGCTAGTTGTAACCCAGAAGGGTTGAATTCTGTTCTCTCAAGGTCTGCAGGTGTACGCAAACTCTTTACAACTTCTTATTTACATAGCATTAATTAAGCTCATTAATTAATCAAATAAAAAGCAATGGGTTCCAATATGTAATTTTTTTTTTCTGGCGGGGGGGGTTAACATCAAGGGGGTAACGTCGGCGTATCTAAATATATTTTGGGGTAAAAGGTAAAAAAGTTCCCTGACCCCTGCAATAGAGGGATGTTCTTTTCCCTTTCTCACAATACCAGAACCAGGGGGCATCCACTGCAATTGAGTGTTGGGAGAGTTAAAACAGATAAAAGGAAATACTTTTTTACCCAGCAGGTAATTAAGCTATGCAACTCCTTGCCACAGGAGGTGGTGATGGCATCTGGTCTAGATGCCTTTAAAAGGGGACATGATGGATTTCTGGAGGAAAAGTCCATCGTGGGCTATAGGTCATGATGGGTTGGGTAACCTCCTTACATTAATAGTAGTCTACTTCAGAATGCCAGGTGCAAGGGAGTGGCAACAGGATGCAAGCATCTTGTTGTCTACAGAACTCCTTAGGCACCTGGTGGGCCACTGTGAGATACAGGAACCTGGACTAGATGGGACTTTGGCCTGATCCAGTGGGACTCTTCTTATGTTCTTATGTTCTTAAGCAGCAGCAGCCTCTACTCACCTAGACCTCTTCTTCTGGGCCATGGTGTAGATTGGCCCCAAAGGAAGAGGGCAAGAGATTGACTAGTTGTGACAGTGGCAAGAAGGATGATCCACTCAGGAGGAGTGGCACTGAGGAAACCTTGCTCAAAGGTTTCCAAATACCTAGAGCCATCACAGCCTTATAGACAGGTGCCTCCATCTAGCAAGGTAGTTCTGCATGCAGTGATGCAATTGGGCTGTTCATCCAATCCCCACAGAATCCAACATGGATGTGTCAGATGGGTATATACCCCCACTTCTAGGACTACTAGTTGCACAGACCAAAGTGCTTTTAGAACTGCATTGGGGTTAGGGAGAGCTGTATAAGCAAAAATAATCAACATGTTTGGACACCATGACAACATACAATGGGCATCCAACAACATATTAACATTATCTACAACAAAACTAGCTTTATTTCAAAAGTGGAAATGAATGGAAGTAGTAATTCTATACCTTCCTGATGAAACTTGTGAATCTGGTTTGTGAAGTCACAAAAACACCTCTTGGGGAACTGCCAAAGTAGTGAAAGCCATATGGAAATAGCTTCTTTCTGAAAATGACTGGGAAAACCTTTCTGAGCTCCAGTACATATTGGAGTCAAGGATTTTGTCAGACCAGCTTAGAGGTACAACATTTTAATTTAGAACTGAGTACACTTTCTGGGAGTTGCAAATCACAGATTCATCATCTCTACATGAAAATTAACTGACTGGAAACTGTATTCAGTAAAAATCAGCACACTGATAAAAAATTAATGTGAAGGATCTATCACAGTGCAAAATTTCTACCTGCCCACTAGATTTCTCCTGAGTTGTGTATTTTGAAACATGATTTTATATATTTCTGTACAAAAAAAAAATAATTTAAATTATTTTCAATATATTCCTATTTCCAGATTAGGCAGGCATTAACACAAACTTAAGGCTATTTCGTGTTTGTTTTCGCATTTGAAGGAAATGTCTCATTTTGTTTGAATGGGGATTTGCACTATGGACTTGAACGTCTGTCTTCTATATACACACTTGGTTGTGTTCTGCCAACCTTACTCAGAATAGTAATTTAGCATTGGTTGCTACCAAATTCATTGGGGTGAGTTCAGGATTAATAGTTTTGGTTTGCATAAGCCATCTTTTGCCCTAGGCACAAATGATACCTCTGGTGGCTGCCCAGCTCTTGTAGGATGCAGCAGTAGCCATTTTGCTACCGCTGCACCTACGGGGGCCAGGAAGCTTAGGATTGGACTGCCCATTGGTAATCTATTGATGCCTTGCAGAGTCTTTTCTCTTCTACATGAATCCATGAATACAAAGAGCTTTAATAACTATTTTTAATGTCTACCCACTTTTCAGTGGGGAATTTGTAATGGTAAAATCTTTGCAACTATACATGACCCTGGAAGATACCATGGAATTGAAAGAAACAGGGATAATGATCCAGGTGTACTTTCTGTGGTATCTAAAATGTTAGTACAAGCCATAAGCATGCAGTGAAGAGTGTTTGATCCTGCTTGATATTCCTTACCAGGGTCTGTACCAGAAACAACCTACCCATTTTTATATCAGGTTTATAATAAGTGGTTTGGCCTTAAACGTAAGCACTGGCGACAGCATAGATAGAATTTCTACATAGACATTGCTTCTGTCCATGGGTGGAAGTTGACGATTGGGAGAATGTGACACTGGAAAGCATTTAAGGCACTACTCAGAAGTAAAGATGGCAGATTGAGGGCTACAAGTTGTGCTTGCTGACATCACATTAAACTACATATGTGTAAGGATGACACAATCCCTTAAAAGGATTGTTCATGAGTATAGATCTTTGGGGGAAGTTTCAAGACATATGAAGTACCTGTTATAAGGAATCTCATTGACAAATCTTCAGCTGAAATTCAGTTGTTTTTTTCTCAGGAGGAACTTTAGCTGAAGATATCTTGTGCTCAAGTATGTACAATAGTCAAAATTTTCCATGGCTTATATTGGTGTGTGTGTGCACCTGTGTGTGTGTGTGTGTGTGTGTGTGTGTGTAATCTTTTTAATTGAATGTTTTCAAAAACCAAAGAGTTTCCCAAGGTATTGCACTTAAAGGGTAATAGACCAACACAAAACCTTTTATAGACAAATGTTATACAAAGAGTTCCTTGCCTTTGATAAGAATTAGCCACAGTTAAATTCCAGCTGTACTGCCCAAATAACCATAGATGGTCTTTTTTTTTTATCATATAACATTACACACAATCATTTTGTAAACAGTTTCACAGTATATCAGGATTCATGTTGCGATTTGTCTGCTCCCAACCCCCCTCCCCCAGACCTATGGCTTTTTAGGGTCAGCTAAATCATCGCTTAAGAAAAACAGTGAGGTACTCTAAATAGCTGCCAGTCTGGTACAATGAGGAACATGGCATGCACTTTTGGGGCAGTTAAGTAAGGGTGCCAAACAAATTCAATAAACTTCCAGGATTAGAATAGAAATGCTTTCTCAGTGGTGGATTTTTTTTTTTGCATCCATTATTTTCTAGAATGAAACCTACTAAACCTACATTGATCACGCAATATGTACATTATTTAGAGGTTCTTGACTACAGTACTTTTGTACATGCTGGGTTTATTACTAAACTGAAAGAGAAAGAAATTACATAAGGCATATATACAGGAACTCATGGAACAGCAGAACCTTCTGCTCCCCTTGGGTCTAAAAACTGCAATGCCCGTTTTCTGCAGTCCTCTCCTTCAGTTTAGGAAATGGTCGTGGGACGTATAAAAAACTGGAGAGTTAAAGCTCAGGACATGAATGAACATTACTTACAGTCACTCAATTTGGTTTTGGCCAAGGTTGACAAACATTTGCTCATTATCCAGTGGCAAACCGTACACCTGCATATGAGAACATGGATTTCCGCAGTTGAAAAAGAAAACAATGAAAAGAGATTACGTTGAAAGAATAGGATATTGCAGTTTTAACCCAAATCTTGGCTTCTTATGGGCAGGTAGCTATTTCACACCTTAAATATTCCTTCCTCTTTTCCTGTTTCAAAGGAGGTTTGCGGTTCTCTGTCCCATTGGAGGTTCTAAACTTTGGACTCATTCTCTAGGTTGGCCACATCGCCATTTCTTTCAGTTTGTTCGTCCGGGTTCTTGGCCTCCTCTTCAGTAGCCAGGTCAGCCTTCTGGTCTAGTTGGCTGGACACAGACCAAGTGAGGGGTAATTCTGCTCGGCTGGCCATCTCTGCCAGTTCTTTGGCACTATAAGACGGTGTGTTTGTCTCATATGTTTCGTGAAAGTTATTGTAATCAACTTCATAAAATCCATCTTCTAGTGTGAGTACAGGTGTAAAACGATAACCCCACAGGATCTCACTGGCAACATAAGAACTTCGGGCTTGGCATGTCATTCCTGTGTTGAGAAAGCGAGAGAGAAATTAATAAAGAGAAAAGTTAGAAGCAGTTACCACCAGTGGTATGGAATAGAATTACCGAGTGTACAGATTGATGATTCATAGGAAATCTTACTTTGTACTAGACAAGTATGTAACCAAAGATTACTGCACCAAAGATCTATTATTATGGAAAAATGATCACCTCTGCAGGATTTAATATGTCAATTTTGTATTATCCTTCATCTTTTCAACTGTATACCACCACCGTCTTACTGTACCCTGTCAACTGCCCCTTTCTGTTCAACACATATTTACAGTCATATTTACCTTTGAGAGTGTCTTGAGAATATTTGTATTTACTAGTAATGTGTTATTTGGTTATCCTTTTTTTTTTTTTTTTACAGTTCTTAAGTGGATAAGGGCAAAATCCTATCCTGGAGTTAGGCCTGTACAAGTCCCTTGTGCCAGTCTAGGAGTGTCGCAAATTCACCATAAAGCACGGTGATTCCACTCTTGGAATCAGGGAGGTCGACGCATGAATGTGTGCCATCCTCCCTGACTCTGAGAGTGGTCCAAACATGGTTTACGGTGCATTTGAAGCACTCCTGGAACAGCACAAGGGACATGTGCCAGCCTAACTCAAGGTTAGGGCTGCGCTCTCAGGTATGTAATTCCTCAAATTTTTGTTGTCCATCACCTATTTTCAACTTAGGACATGAAATTGTTTTCTGGTGCTCCACAAATGTATAGATTTGATTCCTATCGCAGCCTGAGGTATCAGGGCAAGTAATTAGACTTTTTGTTCTGTTATACTTGCTTTAAAATAACCACCAACTATTTGAAAAATGCTGTATCACACTTATACTATAGGTATAGTGATGGTATATTTATCAGTGAAAAGGCTACCCAAATTCCCACACTAGTACAACTTCAGAGAACCTCAAAGAACATTTCAAGAAACGCACACTTGAAAATTAGCTTTAAAAAAAAATATCTTTTCAACATTAAAAGGGGGATCTATAATGGTTCCAAATCAATCATGCAGATCTCCTGGCTTTTGTGCCAAGTTGGATAAAGCTCTGCACAAGCTCCCCTGTGATGCTTCCTGTCCACTACCTGATAGTGCACTGGGCATTACCACTGCCGCAGCGCTGAGAATTCAGAGCATGGCTTGGTCGGGGGGGGGGGGTCAGCCAGTTCTGTCCTCAGCCAGTTCTGGAAGAACCACCCTACCCCTGAACCACTCCTGAAAGCAGTGCTTCCAAAAGAATTACCATGTAAGTAAAAATGGAATTCCGATTGCCCTGGGAATAAAGTCCTTCCTGTCACATGTCTTGGCAGCTAGTTTTGCAATATTCTTACAACACTGATGACTTTTCCGTTAGGCTAATAAGAGCGATTTGCTTTTAAATTCTTTTAAAGTATGTTTCCAGTGCCTTCACAGCAACTGCAGCAGCAGGGAAACTTTTAATTCTTTAGCTCTGTCTTTTTCTAGGTCACAAGGAACACATCTGAGTGACTAGATTTCTCTGCTGGTTAATCTGTAACATCTAATTTTATCAAGTAATGGAACCTGAGCAGTGGAAGAAACATGATGTGGGCTTGATGCCTGCAATCCTTGGAAACTGGCAGTGCAGTTTTCTCAGACAAGAACAAGGCCAGGATTTTGCAGTCTAACATGTAATTAAATGGGTTCATTTATATTTTAGACACCAAATAAGCATGCATCTCATTGGTTTGTTTTGATTCTGGCTCAGAAGTGACAAGATCAGGCGTTTGACAGGAAATGCTTTGGGGAATTTTATATTTAACCATATCCCCAGGGGTGGATGGATAGATGCTTTCCCTGTCACAAATACTTGCAGAAACTCGCCCTAGGTAACATGGACAGGGCAAGGCAATTGACAGAATTGGAACAAAAAGCAGAGAACAGAAGGGCGAGACTGGAAAAAAGGGAACAATTACCTGCTGAAAAATGATAGTATAGGACGTGTCCAGTGATGTCATGCAGGGGGTACGCGGGGGTACGCGAGTACCAGTTTCTAGGATTATGGCTGGGCCCGCCCACTCGTCGACTCCGCCCCCTGCAACATTTGAATTTCCTGCATGTTTGAGTTGCCTGCACGCTCTCAGAGCCAGCCAGCCAGGCAGGCAGCGAGTGGAGCCTTGCCTTGCCTTGCCACTGTAAAATGAGCTGCTCTGGGGTTTTGGAACTGTTGGGTCACTTTAACATGATGCCAGGCCTCCTTAACATGTTCTGGGGGTGCTGTGGAATACTGTTGCAACTGCTGGGTCAATTTAAAATTGTCTGAGGCCTCAAAAAGGGCTTTTTTCATGTCACTTCCTGCCACGACCTAACTTCCGGCTTATGACGTCACTTCTGGTGGGCGGGTCCCGACACATGCCAATCAAAAGTGAGTACCTGTTCTTAAATCATTTAGATGACACCACTGGACGTGTCAGTTTGGTGGCCAAAGAAAGCCTGGGTGGAAGAAGTGGAATTTGAAACAGACTAGAAAGAAAGCTGGATAGATGATACAGTCAGTCCTCTTTACTGTATATGTGAACTTACTTATCTGTGAGGGGCAGAATTGCCACTTACCTCGCTATCTGCATCTCTGTCCTCATTATCCTCTAGGAAGAAACCTTCCTGAAGGCTGCAGGGACCTTCAAAATGGCACCCGCGACCAGTGCAGCCATGTTGCAGATGCCATTCTAAAGATCCCTGCAGCCTCTGGAAGGTCTCTGCATCACTCAGAGATATTTTGGCACTTCCTGCTGCACTCTGCTGACTTCCTAAGGATCTCTGCTGGATTCTGCTGATGGCAGATAAGGTACCCCTTGTACCTAACCCTATTGGTCCCATATGATCTATCTGAATAGGATCTAATTACTATCTGCGAATTTGTTATCCGTGAGGATTTCCAGGTACCTAATCCTAATGGATAATGAGGACTGACTGTATATAATTTGAGTTAGATTCACTCACTAGTGGGAGAATTACCGGCTATGACAAATAGAGAGTAGATGTTTGGTATGCATGGACAAATGAAACTGCCTTCGTGTAAGTTGGAGCATTGGTCCAACCAGTACTGTCTGCATGGACCACCACCAGGTGGTGGCACTCCCCAGCTCTGTTTGAAAATGACAGAAACCAGGGCCTTCTGCATGCACAGCTGGGCTCCACCAGTGCCTAGGGAGCAATCTTAGCACACTCTTAATACACTCTGAAAACAAAAACAGGACTGCATTAAGGGAACAGTGCAGACTAAAAGCAGCCTGATGACAAGGAAATAAAATTTTGGGCAAGGAAAGAATGCTAACCAACCGATACTGATGGGTAGAAAATGCAGTTGTTCCCCTTTGTCATGGAGAAAGTAGCCACACATTCATTGTTTGTGTTTCTTACTATCTGAGAATGACTACAAAGATGCTTTAGAGATAGTCAAGATGCTCTGGAGAAAGTTCAGTATCTTGAGTCATGCCTTGTCCAAAGTATTTGTGCCCTAGAATCTGACAGCATGTGGTGTGTGAAGGTCACATTAAACACCTGTCTGGCCTTTCTGAGAACTAGTTAGTGTTGATTTATGGAATCCACCCTTGGGCCAGCTGGCAGATAAGACTTTGAGATGCTGAGGTACCAGTGGTAGTTTTCTTTGTAGTTGTTTGAATAGCAGCAGGGATGAAGCAGGGACATTCTTCCAGTTGAGCTTCCTATTTCTCTGTGTATTTTCCCATTTCCCTTCCCACAGGGAAAGCCCCAGCTGCTGCAGTGGCTCAAATTGGACCAATGATAGAATGATGGGCAGAAGATTTAGTCGAGAGGGTTAATGCCTCTGTTTGCCTGAAGATAAGAGCTGAAGATCTGAAGGTCGCCAGTTCGGGACTACCAGAAGTCTCTGTGAGCGGCAGACCTGTAAATTGCGACTGATTAACAGTTGAGCTGTCTCCGGCTGCCTTGTGAGAGGGGGAATGTGCCGGGTCAGCTGCTTCTCTGGTGGGAGCAGGGAAGATGCTTATCAGCCAGCAGAAGACAAACGCCAGAAAGAAGTTTAAATCCAGAAAGATCCATCTGTATGTGTTGTAGTTCTTGTAAGATAGAATGTTTTCGTAAATTGTAAAAACCCTTTGGGTTTATGAATAAAGTCTGCCTATGTAAACCACCTACAGTCATTAGAGAAATCGAGTGACCTAAGAAAGGCGGTATATAAATACAATTATTATTTTTATTATTTTTGATAGTGGTTGGTGAGGGCTAAAGGGGCATCAGATTTTCTTATATTGTACACGGCCTTCCACATATCATCTGAAGCTGTACTTGGAAGGACAGGCACTTAAAATATAAATGACCCCCACAGATCAATAGCTCATGAGACACTGCAACTCTGAGCTCAGTGCAGTGCTGTTGAGGTTCCGTTTTGTGTTTGCGGTTGAGGATGTCGTTGTAGCTGGGCCTGGCCTTCGTAGATGCTGCGTAGCAAAGCACTCTGTTCAACCAGACAGATGTTAATGAGACATGATGTTGGGAAATGTAGCGTAAAGCAAAGACATGCTCTTCCGCCCTAGATTGTTGGGATATATGGCACGCGGTAAACTCTGCCATTTAGTGGGACCAGTCACTCAGTTCAGTGGAAATGGTGCAGCTTTAAAATGAGGGCAATGAGCCACAAATAGGTGTGCGTGCTGAAATAATTGCATAGCAATAAAAACATAGGTATGTGTATAGTCTATTAAAGAAGTAATTGCACACAGCCACAATTCTCGAAGTGGGAAGCAAGTCTCCCTACTTGCAGTTTTCATGCGGTTTCAATGTTTTTAAATTTTCATTAATGTTTTGCTGTGTTAGGACAATTTCCTTTACTGAGCAACCATACAGTGAGAACCCTGAAGTTAGGTCAGCCAGTGGCGTAGCAAGCGTGGGGCAGGCTGGAGACTTGTCCCATGTACCAACCAAAAGGAGATGCCATATATTGTCCTTCCTCTGAGAGAGGTGAGTTCCTGGCACCTCCTGCAGCTGCTGGCTGGCTCTTCCGGGTTCTTCTGCCGCACTGGGCCACACAGTGCTGCTTGGGGTCTGGGGTCAGCTGCAGATCCCGAGGAGCACAGCTCAGTGCAGCAGCTGAGTGAACCTGGCATCTCTCCCCCTTGGATGACTCTGGAGAGTGAGAACACCTGTCAGGAGAGATCAGGACCTCTGAGAGGGATTTTATCAGGGGTACCAAGTTTCTTTTGGGTCCCCTTCTCCAGTGGGCAATAATTTCATATGAAAATTGGATCATAATGTAGGATTAAACCAAATGTGAATGCTGGTCTTTACATAATATATAAAAACATTTTCTGAGGCTCCCCTCTCATGGGTCCCGGGGAGATTGTTGCTGCCTCCTAGAGTAGCCAGTGAGTGGCAAACAGCAAGAGAGCATATGGGCTTCCTTCCATGGCTTCTCTAAGCTGGGCAGGTAGGTTGGTTGGCTGCACAAAGGAGAACTCCTGGCTTTGTGTCGCCTTTCACTGTGCAGTGGCTACTTCAGCAGCTGGACAAACCTGGAAGAGTTGGCCTGCAGCTGCCGGAATGCATGCCTCTTGCTTCTCTCGGCAAGCTGGTGCAGTAGCATACCCCACTGCCGTGCTGACCAAGGCTCTATTTGCCTCTGGGCTGCCTGAGATTACATGAGAGCTGGGTGGCTCTCGAAGTGATTGGCATGCCCTGGAAGTGCTTGACACTCAGACATGACCCTGAGGGGGCAGGGCCAGCCCATGGCTGCACGGGGTGTCACCCCCCCTTGAGATATCTCTGATGTTTATGTGTTGGGTGAAGAGGGATGTGTGTGTGTGAGTCAGTGGGTGTGAATAAATCACACACACACACACAGACACACACACACAGACACACACACACAGACACACACACACACCCCAGATCTTAATTCTAATGGGTGAAATGATAGTTTTGAGGGGTTTTGGTTCCATTTTTGACAGTGCCATTTTGACGGTGGGAGTTGTGAACAAAGTGGATAATGCATTAAAAAATTAAACAGGAAAATGCTTTTAAAAAACGACTGCATACATATTTAGAGCCCAAAGCAAATAAAACCATTATCAGTATGAGTTAACTTTTACGACTATGGGAACAGAATAAACAACCTCCTTCCACAAAGAAAGAACCAGGAACCAGCAGTCAAACACTGCAGCACTGCATGGAGGGAAAGGAACAACGAACGACTTCAAGCCATAGCAACGAAGCCAGCTTGTAACTAAGGGTGAAACGACAGCAACCATGGAATACTATAAAACCACTCATCACCTGGATAGCTGCAGTGTGCACACATTTAAGGAATGAGCAAAGTTCTCCACATTTCCAAGTGCCAAGTTGGTTATTTGTCTGTGTTTATAGGGCAAAGCCTGTGGAAGAGGGTGGCCAGATAGATATGTAAAGCAGTGGCTCCCCACTCCTACAGGGGAGTCGGGAACCACTAAGTGTTTGCAGGGGGGTGGGCAGCAACGCGATTCCCCAGGATTATGCCACTGCCAGGAACAAAAGAGCTTTTTAAACTCACCAATGGCAGCACCAGCCTCCGGGGCGGGGGAGCCCTGTGGACACCTCCGCAGGGCTCCCCAAGCCTACAAGTGACTAAAAATAGCAATCGGAAGCCACTTCCGGTGTTGTGATTGAAAATTGGGAGTGGGTTCCAATTGCTATTTTTAGTCATTCTGAGGCTTAGGAGGGCTCCCCCCACACACCCTGGAAGCCGGCACGGCCACTGGGGAGTTAAATAAAAAAGTCTCCTTGTCCCCGGCCTCCGTGCAGTCCTGGGGCTCACATCTCTGCCTTCAGTGCAGGGCACATCCTTTAAGAGGGAATGCCCAGTTCCCCTTGTGGGTGGTGACCCCCTACTTTGGGAGCCGCTGATGCAAAACATCTTGCAGACATGATTACCAGTTTTGGCAAACACACCATTGAGAGTTCCTTGAGGGCTTGCTGATACTGCATAACTGTCAACTCTGGTAAGAGAAGAAAAATCTGGTTCCAAGGCCAGGTCCAGCAATGGTGTGTGTGTGTGTGTGTGTGTGTGTGAGAGAGAGAGAGAAGGGAAAAGCACAGGGAGGGAGGGGGAAAGCACAGAGCTGGCCAGCCCAGCCCTTTCTACCTGCAGCCCTGGAGCCTGCAAGTTCCTGGCCGTCATGTGCTCTCATGAGGTGGCTGCTTGAAGCGGGACAGGTGACTGTGGCCAGATGGCGGGAGAAGCAGCTTCTCCACTATGGTGAGAGGTGCAGCAGGCAAAGTGCAGAGGAAAAGGGAAGGAAGTAAAGGACGGCTCCTTCTCCCCCCTGGAGCGTCATGGTTGGGGGACTTTCTTAGAAGTTCTCCCACCCTCCAAAGAACGCCCCGGTGACCTGCTGTGCTCTGGCAACTTTTTTACAGTCAAAGGTGGGGGGAGGGGAGAGAAACCAGGACCTAAGACTGTATTTTATTGATGATCTGCTGCAGCTGTGTGTGTTGCTTCTTGGAAGGATCCCCTCTCCTGCTGCCTTGCTCAGGCAATGTTTTTTACAGTTAAATATTGGGGGGGGGGGAGGGGAAAATCACAGTAGCTCTTCACCAGTTAGTCATTTTGTTAATTAGCCCACATAAACACAATGGTTGCCTGCCCCTGCTCTACAGAGTTCGACCCAAACACAAGCCTGCTGCAGCACATGTGCAACATGCACCCCCTGATTACTACTGCATGAGCACTCTTACATCCAGCAACATCTGATTGGCCATCTTATGGTACAGTATGTAGAAATTGAGATACCAAAAGAGATAATCAAAAACCCTGAGGTTTATGATGAACATGTTTCTCATGCTCCATTTAAGGCGTAATGGTTTTGTATGATCACCTATATAATACTGGCTTTACAAATTGCCTACAAATTATCCAATCATTTGCATACTGCCTTGGTCATTCAGCTTGACATTGGACTGGGAAGAGCTATGTCCAGACAACAATTCAACAGGCAAAGCTTCTGCCCTGAAAGAGATCTAACTCATGAATGTCTGCCTGTTGCATTTTTACAAGACTCAGAGGTTCCCCAAAATGCTGCCTGCCACTATAGGACATATGCCTGGGCATATTCTACAGGAGGTGCCATTTCTGGTGCAAACGCTCCTCACAAAATTCTGTCTTTCCCTTCCATTTAGACTACGGGCAATGCTGTCGTGCCCCCGAAGGATTGCCAGTTTGCAAATAAGGTTCAAATAAGGTTCTATATTTCTGTTGCATATCCTTGCATGGCAGTACAGAACAAGAAGATGAGGAATGTTGCCTGGTTGTCTCAGATATACTGATACATTCACAATCAGGATGCTTTTGTAAGAGCCTTGAAAAGGCTTGCAAATCATGCTCTCCCTCCCCAGAGAGAGAGAGAGAGAGATGCCACTTCAATTTGCTTTCTTTTTCAACATAATCAGAAGACGTGCAATTACTTCATTCAGTTAATTGAGTCCCAAATATCAATTAACAAAATAAATGGTGATGGCTAGAAAATCTCTTCCATTTTCATGTGTTGTATATGATGATTTCAGGTTACAAAGAAACTGCTCTTAAATGTTTTGGAGGAAATCAAAGATTTGATCCAGCCCCCTGCACATCATCCACTTCCTGATACTCCCTTTTGCAGAAGTACAAACAACTCGGGACAACCAAAATAGCAGGCTGATATTGCTCTACAATCAAAGGCTGCAGCCCACAGCTGGATTCTGTAGGAATTTATGTATACTGTATGGAATTGATGCCACATTGTCTTACAATCCAGTGGAGACAAGCGATTGTGGAGGCCGCTTGTGTAAAATGTCTGCCAGAATGTTTACAATAGTAGCAAGCAGCATTTTGGGGCAGGTTTGTGCCTTTTAGGGATGCATCAGGCAGAAGTTCATGACATGTCTCTCTTGCAAGTACAGACGGCATCACCTGTTGAATGTCTGCCTGGACACACCCCTCCCCAGCCCAATGCAAAACTGAAAAATCAGGGCAAAGTGTAGGTTCATGAAGCCTAATTAGTAAAGTGAGCATAATACCAGGAGACTGTTCTAAATCTTTACTGCTTACATGGTGCGGAAATTAAGCCAACCTCTTCAATGTTCAATTTCTCATGCTTTTTAGAGCATGAGGGAACATTGAAAAGTGGCTTAACTCACATCATAAATGAAAGGTTGTTCAATATTTTAATTTTCTTGGGTTTTGGAATGGTAATTTTTTTATTATTACAAACTGGTTTTCAATTTTTTTAAAAATGGATGCATGCTTGTCTGTGTAATGCTGGGGAATAGAATGTAAAATTGTTGCTTTTGTAATACAGGCATGCCCCAGGATCCACTGATGCAGTATCCACAGTTTCAGTTATCCATGAATACCATGGATACTGGGATGCCTATTAAAAAGATAGGGGAACATTAAACAAATCTTTTTTTTTAACTTGTTGCAGCAAAACCACTGATGTTCCCCAATCTTTAAAAAGGCCACTATCCATGGTGTCAGGTATCCATGGTGGTGTCTTATTTACATATCGTTTTAGGGTGCTCAAACAATTTCACCTGTAATATTTTGTAAAACATGAATAGGAGTGTGTTTTAGTCCTAAACACTCCTTTGCGAGAGATTGTCAACATAAATAACTGAAGTAAATGGGCCAATCCCATTAATTGAGTACATCAGACCTGGGGTTTAGCATCCTGCTTCCAATGTCCAGAGGGACAGAGTTTGAGGCCAAGAACAATAGATGATGACCACTGATGATCTTGTAGAAGTAATGCTGTGCATACACAGTATAGTTATTGGTCACAACATCTCCCATCAGAATTGGAATTATACTCCCTATTCCTGGTAACATCAACCCACCACAGTTTTCATGTAGCTCTCATGTTTTTCAATGTCCCTAGTAGCCACCATCAGATATGTTTTAGGGAAAGAGAAAACAACATGGAGACTTGTCTCTGTGTGGGGATAGGATGGGGAACGCTTGGGCCCTCCAGGCCTTGATGTCAGGAGTGCAATGAGGCTAAATTTCAGAATGGCCTCAGGGTGAACATTATTTATGCTCTGATTTTGGTAGAAAATAAACCATCCAAACTATAGTGGGAGAGGGAAGGAACAGTGCTTGCCCATCACTCATAATATTTAATGCACAAGAAAACCGTTGCCTTCTTCAGGGCCAGCCTTAAGCCAATGTGACCAATGTCATTACATTGGGCCCCACGCTTCAGGGCCCCCCACACCAGCCAAGCAAGCTTATCACCTGCTACTGCAGCTGGGCTCTCTGTGGGCTGGAAGACTGTGGAGAGAGCAGAGCAGCTGGACCTTGGGCCCGCCCACCTGCCCCTGCCTCTGAACAGTCCAACATGGGCCTCCTGGAAGCAGCTGGTGGTGATGCTGTCATATCACCAGCTATTTCCAGATGCCGTGCTTTGTGCACAACACCACAACTGCTCTCCATGGTGAGTGGGGGGCCCTGCAGAGAGAGTGGGGGGCACAGAAATGCCCCACATTGGGCCCTGCAGCTCCTGGAGCTGGCCTTGGCCCTCTTTGTTGAAGCTAGGGTTTATTGGGGTTTTCTTGATGTTTGTTTTAATTCTCTGCAGAAATGGAGCACTTAATGACCCAGTTCCAGGCAACATTGTTCTTAATGATAACACAAGCAAAGGATGACGTTTCTTCCTTGTTGCTTTTATTACAGTTGCCAAAGCAATGCTAATTTGGGAAGTGTTGATAAATGGTTGGGATATTCAACCCATGGCTGACCTTGTCCATCTTTCTTTAGCCTGACATTATCCTGTCACTGCTAGGTGAAAATAATAGAGCTGCAGGTGTTACTCAATTGATTGGTATGGTTAACTGATTAAACCATTTGTTCTTTGATTAAACCATTGTTCTCCCTCTGATTCCTCCAAAAAGGCAGACTCACACATTATGGGGGGAAAGTGACAACCTTTTTGTTTTGGGATTTTCTGCAAATAGTCTACTGATGACAGGTTGCCTTCTTAATCATTAAAATAATTATGAACACTGCAAGATACCAGAGCATCAGAATGAATGGCTAATAGGTGTTCACAAGCTGGTGGTTGGCTGAAGATTCCCTGCATGTAGCTTGGAATGCATTTCATTATGTTGGCATTGAATGTCACGGATGCTGTATTTGCAGGACTTTCAGGACCCCTCAATGACCAATAAGTTATAACCAAATAATGACTGTTTGAATTGCCAGTTTGAGTTTGGCCAATATAATTACTTCAAGCTCTGAATTTCACCACAGAGATCATTTGGTCTCTTCCAAGATTGAATGAAACAGGCTGATTATCAAAACGTGAAAATTACCTTCGTGATCTGAGGGAAGGAGAAGGGAATTTAACTGTCAGCAGTGGGTAGACAATTAGCAGACTTCAGAGAGGCAGTGGGACAGTTAAGACATTGTTGCAAGAGAGTAAGTGGGAAATGATGGATAGATCAGGTTATAATAAGCATATGGTGAAACTGAACAACAAAGTATCACAAGATGCTAAAGTGCAATGTTCTGAGGTGAAGTCAACAGAGCAATGAACATGGTTTAGTATCACCTCTGAAAGATACCCTTCTTAGGTCTATGGCTGAATTATTCTCATGTTATGCTTGCCAAGAGAACATACATAGATGCCGGCCTGTTGTAAGGATTGTCCCAGGGACTTATTGATCATCATCACAAGCAGGAACTGCAGGCTTTTAAATTTGAAAGGGTAGTCTGATGGCATGGTTGGGATGCATGGAATAAATACAGTTTCACCTTCTGCACATCCTGTAAAAACCTCAGCGACATGTCCTCCATGACAAAGTTATGATAGATTCAAATTATGTCACAACATTATAGATGCTCTGACCTTTAATGTAAGATGGTGAGCTGGTATTCTGGGGGGATTCAGAGCGCAGTCCTAACCTGGAGTTGGACCTGTGCAGTTAGGCCAGGAAAGTTTGGCCAGCACAGGGGACACTGTAAAGTAAGTTTGGACCATTCTCAGAGTCAGAGAGGCCAGCACACAGACGTGTGCCATCCTCCTTGATTCTGAGAGTGGTCCAAATGTGCTTTACAGTGGCCTTTGTGCCAGCCAAACTTTGCTGGCCTAACTGTGCCAGCCTAACTCCAGGTTAGGATTGCGCCCTCAATGTGTTGAGGAATTCAATAGGGTAGTTCACTTTCTGATCTGTATTTATCATTGTATCAACTGAACACTGCACGGGGCAACTTTACTTTCTACCTAAAGTGCAATCTGCTCACCAGGTAATTTTTATTGGTGAACCATAAGCAAGAACTATGCCAACTTTCAGATTTCTAGCTTAGTGGGAAATAGGAGATTGTTGATGAGTCAGTATGTAAGGGTTTCGCATTTATTTAATGCAAATAACCGATGAGTTATGAGACTGATGAGTTTGAAAATAAAGAAGTCTTCAGGGTACCAATTTCATTTGATCGTGGGCTGGCTCTGATGATATGTCTGCCTGTCCTACTCACTGCATGATTAATGTTCCATTCTGCTGTGTCCATGTAGGATGGAAACTGTCTGAATTCGCCCTAATCACATGGTACAAGTGCTACTCCCCATATCAATATGCAGATCAGAATAGTACCCAACCAATGGTACATTGGACATGCACGCAGGCAAATAATCACATCTTGAGTGAGGTTACCTCACTCAGTTCATCTAATAATGGAATCTTGGTTTCTCTTTATTCTTTATAATAGATACTATTGAATATTACTTATCCACTCTGGGGTCCAGTTCATACAGTTGCAATGCCTGCTTGCTATTGGGATGTGGTTTCTCCTGCACCACTGCTAGTAATAGTAAGACAATAGTGCTCATATGGATGAGGCTGGCAATATTGGCCTGGAGTTCACATCAACTCATGTGAACCTACACCTGGATTTCTTTGTCTAGAGCTCAGTAGAGACAGCTGAATTCTATTGAACCATTTTATAGTCTTGGAACTATTGATGATGAACTGTTAGTGTCATATGCGATTTCCTTTACTAAAGATTATTATGCAGTAAAAGCATTTATGCAAGTCTATGGGTAAACAAGCAGCTTGTCCTCTGAAGGGCGTACATGTAGTGTGTGTGTGTGTGTGTGTGTGTGTGTGTGTGTGAGAGAGAGAGAGAGAGAGAGAGAGAGAGAGAGGTGGTTGTAGAAAGGAGACGTCTTCTTCATTCCCATGTGCTAATCTGTGCAACACCCACATGCTGTTCCAAGTATGTGAAATTTAACAACTTGACTTGAAGATTGTTCATTTTCAGTTATCATAGAAATAAAAACAGTTTCTTCAGTTAAGAGTGGAGACAGTGTCATTGACGTCGAGCCAGTTATGTGGGTGTAAGATGATTAAGGTGGATGTGATGTAGGAGGAAAGGGAATACTATAATTTTTTTTAAAGATTGTATTTCTAGCACTTACTGTTCTCTTCTAGAAAGACTGGGATTCTTATTATAAAGATATCACCAATAATAAATCTAGGACTTAATTCACTGTCACACCACAGTCTGGGAGCCTAGTTACAGCTAAGCAAAATTAAAATGGTGTCTGAAAAAGCTACCCAATCAGAATGAAAGCAGTTAATGCAGTCAGACGGCATTCGTTTTTCAAAAAGTGCAAATTTGTGGATAGATGGCAAAGTGGCAGAGATGTTCTCCTGTGTGATGGGTGATAACATATAGGAACAGCTCATCTTATGATTTATTTAAATTGTACCCTTCTTCCCACACATGCTCGGAAAATGGAGCTTAGTGTATTTATAATTCATTGCAAGTAGTCATGGGAAACATTTGAAATCACAGAATGTTTAATTCTAGGGGGAGGAAATGATACATCCAAATTTTAAAATCTGATGTTCTTCAATAGTTTTCACCAGAGAGTTTTGAATTTAAGTTAATACAAACCTTGAAGCTTCTGTACAATTGGGGGTATATGCCTTAGTGCGCAATCCTAACCTGGAGTTTGGCCAGCACAGTAAGGCCAGCAAAGTTTGGCTGGCACAAGGGCCGCTGTAAAGCATGTTTGGACCACTCTCTGAGTCAGAACACAGATGTGTACCATCCTCCCTGACTCCGAGAGTGGTCCAAACATGCTTTAAGGTGGCCTTTGTGCTGGCCAAACTTTATTGGCCGAACTCCAGGTTAGGATTGCACTATTAATGTTGTAAATGATAATCAGTGCTGGTGCCTCTAGAGTAAACTCTTTACTGTGCCCTTTTCTTGCTCCCTGATGTGTATTGGGTGCAACTGCTACCACTGGTAGCATCACCAATATTCACTTTCAGAGTATGAAAGTGCAAAGAAATTGGTGAGATGATTCCATAGCAAAGGAATTGGTAAGATGATTTTTGTTTTTTTTAAAAGTCAGGGGCATTCTTTAAAAGATCATACACATAAAAATAAGTTGTGAAAGGACAGAAGTAAAATTGCAAGATTAAAATAGCAATTAAATATGGCCAAATTGTACTTATGATAGGCACATGCTTGAAACTGACATGCTCATTATATTTTTCAATAGTAGCTGCAGTTCCCTGCAGCTGCTATTGAAAAATATAATGAGCATGACCTGGATTGGGCATACAGCACAGGGAGGGAGATTTTAACTATTTCCCACTACCATGATCTTAACCTAGTTTGGTGTGCTAGGTACTCCTGTGGCTGCTATGCAGTCAACTGGCATCAATCTGCATCAGGAGTGTGACTGAAGCAAGGGGTTAAAGCATTCAACCCATGCGACAATCCTGTCTTCCCTCTTCCAAGGTTGCTATTTAGAGTATAAAAACCAGGTGAATCAACACCAAGTACGTGCTGAATGTAATGTGTAGTTGGGCCCTACGGCTGAAGTCATAAACATACAGTTCTGCATATAAGCCCGAGTCACCATGATGGAATATACTTCTGCATCATCATACATTGCTTTGAGCAGGATAGCTGCAATCTTATGTACATTCTTCTGAGAAAGTATTCTTCGTATTAAGCATAGAATGATTGCCAAGCAAATATGTATAGGATTGTGCTTTAAGTGAACTGGGAAGTTATGCCACTATTTTGGAAAACCTTCCTCTTGACTGAAATGACAAACTTATTTTCATGTCCAGTTTTGGATAATTTCCAGTTCAGGGAGATTAGAAATGTCTGAGATATAAATGATGTTAAGTGAAAAAAGATAACCACAATGGTGCGGTCACTGAGCTCGAACCTGTCATCCTGGAGGGTGAAGTCAAGTGGGCTTTAGAAAGCATCACTAACAACACAGCTAGTGGAGATGACAGCATTCCAGCGGAATTACTGAAAATCTTAAAAGATGATGCTGTCAAAGTGCTGCACTCCATATGCCAGCAAATTTGGAAAACCCAACAGTGGCCACAAGACTGGAAAAGATCAGTTTACATTCCAATCCCAAAGGGCAATGGCAAAGATTGCTCAAACTACCGCACCATTGCACTCATTTCACATGCTAGCAAGGTGATGCTCAAAATCCTACAAGCTAGGCTTCAGCAGTATGTGAATCGAGAACTACCAGATGTACAAGCTGGTTTCCGAAGAGGCAGAGGAACTAGAGATCAAATTGCCAACATTCGTTGGATCATGGAGAAAGCAAGAGAGTTCCAGAAAAACATCTACCTCTGCTTCATTGACTATGCTAAAGCCTTTGATTGTGTGGATCACAACAAACTGTGGCAAGTTCTTGAAGAGATGGGAGTACCAGACCACCTGATCTGCCTTCTGAGAAACCTGTATGCGGGTCAGGAAGCCACAGTTAGAACTGGACATGGAACAACCGACTGGTTTCAAATTGGGAAAGGAGTACGACAAGGCTGTATACTGTCACCCTGCTTATTTAACTTATATGCAGAGTACATCATGAGGAAGGCAGGGCTGGATGATTCACAAGCTGGAATCAAGATTGCTGGGAGAAATATCAACAACCTCAGATATGCAGACGATACCACTCTAATGGCAGAAAGTGAGGAAGACCTCAAGAACCTTCTGATGAGGGTGAAAGAGGAAAGTGCCAAAATTGGCTTGAAGCTCAACATTAAAAAAACTAAGATCATGGCAACCACTCCCATCACTTCCTGGCAAATAGAAGGGGAAGAAATGGAAGCAGTGACAGACTTCATTTTCCTGGGCTCCAAGATCACCACAGATGGTGACTGCAGCCATGAAATTAAAAGATGTTTACTTCTTGGGAGGAAAGCTATGGTGAACCTAGACAACTTAATAAAAAGCCAAGACATCACCCTGCCAACAAAGGTTCGCATAGTCAAAGCTATGGTTTTCCCAGTAGTCATGTATGGCTGTGAGAGCTGGACCATAAGAAAGGCAGAGCGCCGAAGAATAGATGCTTTTGAATTATGGTGTTGGAGAAGACCCTTGAGAGTCCGCTGGACTGCAAGGAGATCCAATCGGTCAATCCTCCAGGAAGTCAAGCCTGATTGCTCCCTGGAAGGACAAATCCTGAAGCTGAAGCTCAAATACTTTGGCCACCTGATGAGAAGAGAGGACTCTTTAGAAAAGACCCTCATGCTGGGAAAGGTTGAAGGCAAAAGTAGGAGGGGGCGGCAGAGGATGAGATGGTTAGAGAGTGTCACCAAAGCAATGAACATGAAATTGGGCGAACTCAGGAAGGTAGTGGAGGACAGGGAGGCCTGGCGTGCTGTGGTCCATGGGGTCGCGAAGAGTCGGACACAACTTAGCGACTGAACAACAACAACAAGTGAAAAAATGTTTTTATTTGTGAACACTTTAGTAGACTCTTAACACCCATCATTAACAGAAAAGCTCAGAACAAAGTATCTCTATCAGCCCAAACTTGCTCTCTTGCTTAAATGCCTCAATTGTCTTTTACCAGCAATAAAAAAACCTACTTGAATACAATGGTCAAACAAAATTGGTTCTGCTCACCTTCAGAGATGTGCTTGAAATAAATAGCTCAACTTTATTTTGTGAAAGAGAATACATTCCTGATGGCAACTTAGAATGAAATCCAAGCACAATTTAATTAGGTTGGCTTAAACTTAAATCTCTGTCTGTCAGTCAGTAGCGCTCTCTCCAAGTATTTGTTCATCTCTGAGAAGGAAGGGGGGAGGGATGCTTGGAAGTCCTGTTGAAGGCACTTACTGCTCTCTTAGTATTTAAAGTCCATTTTGAGTACATATTATTCCCTATAGGTTTATAAAGGTTCATTAAAGCGACCAATCCTTATACGCCCATGATGCAGATTTCCTATTCTCTGGGTGTCCTCTAGGACTTGACTTAGATCTTTTTAACATTCAGGACCCTAGACAGGGTCCTAGAGGAGGCTATGGTGCAAAGGTCGCCACCTAATGGCCCAATCCTATTGCTGGGTGCTGTCACCAGAACTAATGTTCTGGTTGCGGGGTGATCTTTACGGCCATCCCAAATGGTCTTCTGGAAGCACATGGAGCTGCATGGTTCTGGAATGCCAGATGGTGCACGATGGTGAGACACAGAGTGGCCACTGGTGAAGGAAGGTTGGTGGGGGAGGTGGAACAGGGGGAGGGGAAGGGCAGAACATAATGGCAATGGGGGTGGGAAAGAGGGAGGATCAGGTCTGGTAGGGTGCAGGCTTGGAAGCAGTCTTCAAATTCCCTCCCCAGCCTCAATCCCACACCCCATGCAGACCTGGGTCAGTGGTTTCTGTTGCACAAGTCCAAGTAACTTCCTCCATGCCTCAGAGGCGTACCCTGGAGGAATCCTGTCCCCCTCACAGGATGCAGTGTGTCTTTCAGCTGTTATACTCCTATGCCAGCAGGGTTTGCTTTGTATAAACTAGAACATTTTTAAAGTTTTTTTTTTAAAATTTAGAACCATGGAGAACTCACAGTTGATCCAGTGATGTGTGTCTTCCTTAAGCCACATGTAAGGTTGTCCTTGCAGAACTTCTCTCATCTATTCAGAGGGTGAGGGTGCAGTCCTAACCAATTTTCCAGCACTGGCATAGCTGTGGCAATGGGGCATGTGCTACATCTTGCAGTTGGGGGGCAGCTTTGGAGGACTCCTCAAGGTAAGGGAATTTTCTTCCTTTATCTCAGAGCTGCACTGCCCTTACCCCAGTGCTGGAAAGTTGGTTATTTACTACCATTGGTGAATTCACCCGCCAATTAATTTCAATTAATGTTTTAGAGATTTTCAAAAAGTGGCTGCACCAAATTACCTGAAACTTGCTCTGTAAACAGTGTAAGGATAGACCTTTTTAGAGGTACAGTTGTTTTGACTGTCCACCCATGTCATCATTTAAAAAACAGGGGCAGAATTTGGGTTTTTTTGTTTTATGGGGTGCCGTTTCTGAATCTGATTGCCCCCCCCCCCCCAAATCTGAAATGAAAGTTGCCATTTTAGCTTCCTGTGTTAGGGCAGGGGCTAACCTTTCTCACTGAGTCAACTTTAAAGCTTTCAGGTACAATTAGCACCTGTAATAATTTTTTAAATAATTGGCGCGCAAATCCGCCGATGGTAGGGAACGCGGGTACTTCCATTCAAACTCTGGGCTAACGTGGGGTTTCTTTATAGAGGCTAACTATCTTTTTATTTTGGGGGACAAGTTAGGTGAAAATATAGAGGAGACACATATCTCCTAATTTTCCTGTGTTATTTCTACTGTTCTGATGTCTTCAGAGACAGAATAAATTATTGCATGTGGCAACAGAGAAAATGTTTTTTTTATACTCCACAAGGATTCACATCATTTATTGTGAAAGACAGGCTTGTGATGAGATATCTAGTTGAAGACAATAGGCCAGA
Organism: Lerista edwardsae; assembly: GCA_029204185.1. Lineage (NCBI taxonomy): Eukaryota > Metazoa > Chordata > Lepidosauria > Squamata > Scincidae > Lerista > Lerista edwardsae. The sequence goes on along the minus strand of JAJKFI010000029.1, from coordinate 1,992,786 downwards.
AAGCTGCAAATGCTCTTCCTAGAAAAACACTAGCTTTCCATTCATTTTGTAATGACTGAGAATTGCCATTGACAATTGACATTTAGAAAAATCTGCATTTCAATGTAATCACTATTCAATGTAATCACTGAGGACATCAGATAAGCATTCTCACCTAAGTGTTAGTTACCCAAACAAACAAACAAAAATAGGATTCTGTTCCCTTGTCAGTCACTGGTTTCCTTGTAATATGGCAAAAGGTCTGTTTCTTTGAGCACAAGCAGATTCCACTCACCCAAAGCAATTGATCTATCTCACTGCAGACTTTTCTCACAAACCTGATTCATGCTGTGAGGGTCATCCTGTTGCACCATGGCAGCAAACTTTACTGAGGCATAATCAACATGCACAGGGCTCCCTTCCCCACTGCATGGATTAGCATATGTAATGTACACAGCATGGAGGCCTCTCAGAGTTCCTCAGGCTACAGAAAAAGCTAAAATGACCCACTCAGTGACACAAGAACAGGAAAATACTGAGTAATAAATTATATTAGTTGTACAATCAGTCTTGTCAATGGTGCAAGAACACAGAATAAGGTTCAAATAATATTCCTCCAAATTCAGCACCTGGGCACAGTCCAATAGTCAAATTTCATAGTGAGGTGAGAGATGGGATTGATGATTTTGCTTTGTTTCACATAGGAATCATCCTTGCAGCAACTAAAGGGTTATTTTCTTGAAAGGTTATTTCTTGCCTCTGTAGCTGCTAGAGGAGACAAATCAATGAGAAAGATGATTTTTTTTTTGTCCACAGCTTGTTCTAGGGCTGGGGTGGGAGGGAAAGGTGAAAGGTTCACCTTAGAAGCTGCAAGCTGCAGAAACCAACTCTATCAAAAAAATAGGGTTTTTCCCAGCAGAGAAGGGTCAAGGAAAGTCCAGGAGACTTCTTGTCTCCAGGTCGTCCAAAACAGGTAGAAAAACCCTGCAAAAAGACCTAATTAGTCAGATTACAGCAGTCAAAGCTTTGCCAGAAATTCAGTTTTGCAAGAAGGAACTTGTTACTTCATGATTGGTACTCTAGGGCCCCCTTCTGGAAATTCCTGAAGTAAGCAAGCTGTGTGCTCACTGAACAATGATTTTTTAAAAGATTTTCAGGGGGTAAAGGTAGCTTTTTGCAACACTTCCATAGAAATTGATACACAGCACCATGGATAGCACGCCAGTTTTGCACAGTAGACATTAAACCTTCAGTACCATTGGCGGGCAAAAACACCAGTTTCAGTTCAGGTATATGGGAACACTTTGACATGGTTCCAAAAACATAATTGCCCTGAGAAGGGCAGTGGCTATACATGTTTCAAAAGGCAAAAGACTTTTGCGCAAAAATACCCATGGTAGCAAATGGGTTAAGATTGCACCCTGATTCAAATGTTTGAATGTGGAGTGGTTTGAAGTTGGACTAATGTGCAAGGGGGAAAGTCGCACATGATTCTGCTTTCTCAAGCATCTTGTTCTCCCCACCACCACCACTTCTTGCTCATATTTTTCTTTTGCTTCTCTCTCTCTCCTGCGACCCACCTTGTCCATCTCTTTCATGATGCCCACACTATTTATGGTGAGCAGAATAGAGTCTGCAAGTTGACCTTGCACTGTTTCATTGTATTAATACCTGTTATGCTTATTCTTGGTGTGTTCATTATTGTTCAAAATTGTGCCACATCCTGTAGTAGCCTATTCTCCCCCAAAAGGTATTGGTGATGGAATCTGTGCCTTCCCCTATGGTGAGATGCATGAACTTCTGGTGCATCTCCCCAAGGGGGATGGTTGCGCATAATGGCCGATTAGGATATACTTATTCTAGGTCTGCAACATGTGACAATGTGAAAGTCCTTTGTCATTAATTGCTATTACAGAACTGTGTTCCATTTAACACTTTCCCCTGTCAGAGATCAGAGTTATTTCAGCTTCTTTTCAAATGACAGATTTGTGTTTTGTTCTTTTGCTTTGTATTGGTTTCTACTTCTCCAGAAAAGTGACCTGAATCTTTTTGCATTAATTCACTCATCTTGTGATGTTCGCTTTTCAGATGTACAAAGTGGCCTAATACCCCCGATACTTGTCAGTGGAAAATTCTACAGCTATTCATATATGTTGCAAGACATTTTACTTTTTCCTGTTTTGTTTTCAAACAGTGTCACAAAAATATCTGTATTTACAACTTGGATTTTGGTAGCAAAATTAAACTAAGCCCCTTGGAAGAAAGGAGGGCTAAAGATCTAAAATGCAATTATAAGTCATAGGCAGCAGAGTAGTAACTCTGAAGGCTGAAGTGATAGGATGCATAACAAGATATATCACAAGTGCTGCAAGTTCAAGATCAGGTTTGAAACTCGAGGGTCCCTTAAGCATTGCCCTGGGTCTTTTAGTTTATATTTTCTACCAGGTGGTGCCCATTTACGACCATGGCTCAGTTTATATGTGAACGTATGAAGTTGCCATATGCCAAATCAGACTACCGGTCCATTGAGCTCAGTGTTGTCTGCTACACTGATGGACAATGGATCTTCCAAGATTGAGGGCGCAATCCTTACCTAGAGTTAGGCCAGCAAAGTTTGGCTAGCACAAGGGACACCATAAAGTATGTTTGGACCACTCTCGGAGTAGTCCATTCCAAGAGTGGTCCAAATGTGCTTTATGGTGGCTCTTGTGCTGGCCAAACTTCACTGACCTAACTACGTCAGCCTAACTCCAGGTTAGCATTGCACCCTTTTCCCAGCTCCTCCTGGAGATTCCAGGGATTGAACCCAGAGCCTTCTATATGCAAAAGCATGTGCTCTACTACAAAGCAAGGATCCCATCTGGGGCAGTACATCCATTAGGTGAAGTGATACGGGTTACATCAGTGGAGGCTCAACTGATGGATTTGGGGTGGCCTACACCCTAAGTCTGCTGCCGCTGTGTCTCTCTCCAGTCTGCTGTGGATGCAGTTTGCACTGATCTGCTTTCTGTCCACTAAGAGTGAGCGGAAACTGGATCCCCCTCTTCACCTTGCTCCTGGTGCAGATTTTTCGAAGACCAATGTGCAGAACTTCCAATTTGACTTGTAGGGATGGTGCAAACAAGGGAGCTCCTGCATTCACAAGCTCCCTTTAAATCAAACTGGAAGTCTTGCATTTCTGCAAATTCAGAAACCACGTGAGACACAGAGGTGACAGACCTGAGGAGGCTCTGGGCGGCATTCTGGGTTGTGCTGCCACGGGTTCCATCAAGGGGAAGGGCAATGGGGATTTCCAGTAGTAAATGAGGAGATTCTGCATAGCTTCTTGCTCCTTTCCAGGACAAAAGTCAATGTTAAGTAATGCAAATTTGAAAAGGGGCTTAATTTGTCTACTCTGTATGCATTGCAGAATTCTGCTTTCCTTGATTCAGAATTGGGTTACCTTGCCGTAGAGTTTGAGGCACAGCTCTGAACATATATTCCCACAGAGTCAAAGGAACAATAATAAATCGGTCAACAACAGGGTAATAGTTAAGAGGTGGCCCTGCTTTGTAAGGGGATAATTTAGTTGATAGCCTTATTTAGTATCCAAACAACATTCTGTGTGCACAGTGTGCTGCTTTTCAAACACATTTTCCACAGCTGGTGAGCATGCTTTTATGTAACCATAAACCCTTTTGCAAACATTTTTCAAGCTTGTCTGTCAGAGGCATAAATGAAACGGCAAACAGATTTGGACAATCTGCTATAAAGTAGTGAATATAGCTGTACACATTTTGCGCAAGATTAATTTGGGGTCCTTAACCTTACATGTAAATATCTTGTTTTCATTAAACAAAACTGTTTGCCTTTTGTACTGTTTTTCTGGTAAGGAAGAAAAGCTGGGGCCTGCGATGGAACAAATGGAACAGGACTCTGGAACTACAAGGAGGCAAGTTTGCTTTTAAAATCAATTAGTGAATGGCACTAATTAGTGCAAACACAATTAGTGAATTTCCAATTACATGGCTGATAATGAATACTCTCTGCATTGCCAGATTCCTAGATTGGGGCCAGTATAACTCCTTGTGTGTTAGGCAAGGTTAGGTTCACCATTTAGGGAATTAAGAACCATCTTTTACATACGGTGTATACTGAATACTGTGGCGTCTACTGGGCTGCTGGGGTGGTGGTGGTGGTGGTGGTGGTAGTGCATAGAAGAGTCCTCTTGGATGGTGGTCCAGAAACTAGCAGGGATTTGTTGCTTATGCAAATACTTTTACATACCGTATTAAATGGGCAACAGACCTATAAACAGCTGAGGTTCAGGGTTTTTCATAATGTGAGTTACAAGGCCATTGAAATTCTCGAAAGGAAGAAGAGCGGATTATGAGCTCAGGACTTATATAGGTTCAGTTACGGGCCACAGCAAAATGCTAGAGGACTAATGTGTGCATAGGAGCCAGTGATGTCATGCACCCACTACACACCACTACGCGAGTACCGGTTTCTAGAAGTTGAGCTGGCCTAAATCATTATTTGTTTGGCATTTGGACAAGTGCCAATCAAAAGTGAGTACCGGTTTCTAAATCATTTGGATGACACCACTGATAGGAGCCCATGAGAAGTAAGTGAGATGGGGTGTGGGAGCCATTCAGGTTACTTCAATGAGGTGGCTTGTCGGGCGGTCACCAGGTTATAGGATAATTGGAAAGATGTATGAGACTGTATAAATGTATGAGAACCACTGATGAAGGATGTGCTAGGACTTCAGCTTGGCCACACCTTCCAGACACTCTGAATCTCCCCTCCCCCACTTGCAAGTTGGCAAGAAGCTCATCAGAAATGCTTGCAATCTAGTGCAAATTGCCTTTGGCCACCGGTCTATACTTGGGTTCCTTCAGGTGCTGCCTATGACAATTGCGTTGCTCTTGGTGTGTCAATAATTGGTGTCAATAATTTCCTCTTTTCCAGCCTACTGGCTAGTCTCTCAACTTCCCTCTTTCCTTTGGAGGGAGGGTCTTACATATGGCCAATGTGTGCTGAGACATCAGAGTACTCCCAGGCTGGTCTTATAAACATCCAGTTTAGCCAGTTAGTTTGGGAGTTATGGGAGCTGTGCATGGGAGAAGTCACCCATGCACAGCTCCTGATAATATATATGATTGGACAAAGAGGCAGCTTTTAAAAGTGGTGATCCTTTTACATTTTGCAGGAGGAGAGCAACTGTCCCTATTCATCCCAGTATAGCATTTTTTTCCCTAGTGGTTAATTTGATAGAGTTTCTTCAGCATCTTTTGTTAGATGATGAGCTCTTGCTATGTATACCACTTTGTGAACCCTTTGAAATATTTTTAATAACAATGATATGATCCCTAGACTAGAGAGAAGAGAACTTAGATCTTTGCACATGAGGCTGTTCACTGTCCAATGAACTCGACTGTGTAAATTATTCACAATAATTAATTATGTAGACAAACCTATGAGAAGCAAGAATGTGGTCCACACTGCACATTGCATTCATTCAGGTGTGTGCGTTTGAAAACTCATACATTGTCCAGGACACTCATCCAGGACCTGGGTGTGGCTGCATCTACCTGTTGAGTCTACATGATGAGTTGCCTGCTTTCATCACTGCCTTAGGCCAGCAAGCCTCCTTTTCATGTTCTTTGTTTGTGACAATTGTGCAGCACAATCATGGATGCATAATAACTCAAATTTTAAATACACTTATAAGAACAGGAGAAGACCTGACTGAACTCAGAATCTGGCAGTAAGGACAGACTATCCAATTGTATAATTTCCCTATGTGGACTCCTTGTCTGTAACAAATTTATTCTACTCAATGTTCCAGTATCTGCAGAACAGAAATGTCAATAAGTGGTGCCTGAGGGAGCTGAGAGAGTGTCTTCCTTTGTCAAAAGATACCAATGTTAAGACATTCACTTCCCACTTGACATTCACATCCCACTTGAAATGACATCTCAGAACTGGAGTTGGGCTGATAATCTCTTTATGATGCAACCATTTACTTTGGACATGCCATCCTCAGTGGCACAAGTTCTGGCATATGCTATTGAACGCTGACTCAATGACAGCCTAAGCCCAGTTCTGCCAATGAATGCGCTATGGATGGCAGCACCATGCCGCGCCTCCTACACCAATGCAGCTGTCACTGCGCCACTGAAGGTTGCCCTCAGGCATGCTTCAAGCAGCCCCGAATGGTACAAATGCAGATGTAACTGAGTGGTGAGAAAGAATTCAGCTTCATACTTTAGCACCCAGCCCACATCAGTCCAGAGCATATAGCCCAACAGAGCGCATCCTGTATGCTGTGCTCCAGGGCACAACCAGACAGCCTGGGGGAGGTAAGTCACAATCATTTTTACTTACTTCCCTGAAGGCCAGCTGATTTCCAGTGGGTCTGCTTGGACCTATGCCAGCTCTTTTTTATTTATTTATTATTTGAAGAATTTATACCCCGCCTTTCCCATGCTGAAGCAAATCCCCAAGGCAGCTTACGTGAGCAGGCTAGTCTAAACCACCATTTTTTCCCAATGGTTTTTTTTACAAATATACTGTATTGTGATCCGCCAATCCTCAGGCCCAGATGTTGCCTTCACAGTGTGGTTCTCTCCTTTGGCTGCATGCCATCAAGCCTCAGCAGGCAATCAAAGTCAAGCCTGGACAGGTCCTCGAGGTCGTATTCCCTTCTTTGCCGGCTGGCCTCCTCACACACTCCACCGGAACTCTCACTTGCGGTGAGCTAATCAGCTCCACAGCGACTCTGTTCTGCCACCACAGGGACTGCAGCTTGTCACAGCCTGGCATTCGTCTCCCATCCAAAAGCAAACCACAGATTTTCCTGCTTAGCTTCAGGCGGTACCAGCAGCTCAACCATCAGTCCACACCTCCTGCCCACCTCTTTTGCTGCCATAAGTTTGAGAAGACTCCTTGGGAAGGGGTCTGGAAAAGGTAGGAGTTGGTGTGTGCTGCTGCCACTGAGATCCTCCTCCTGCTCCTGAACCACCCTGGTTCAGCCTGCTTCCCAGCCCTTATCCTCCCCCAAACCACTCACAACCTGCCCCTGTCGCCAACATACCTGGTTTGGTAGGGCGATGCTGGCACATGCATGGAGCGTCTGGCCATTTACATCAGTGTCTCTGAAGCCAATGGAGATGCAGCGTTTGTGGCGCCTCACCAGGACTTAAGCAGCAGATCACAAGATCTGCTACCATAAGAGCCCAACTGGATTGAGCTATTAGTCTTATATGTTCTTTTTGTAGAACTAAGAGACTACTTAATGCATTTTATCCCACAATTCCCCCACTGAGCTGGGTGCCTAGGTGGCCCAAGAGATATCCTTGTTATATTGTAAAGGTTTGCTAACGGTTTGCTAACTGTGATTATTTCTTTTTTTCTGCTAGCAACTAGGAAAGCAAGCCAGTTTCATTTCCTGCAGCTTCTGACTAGTATAAGAGACAAGAAAAATGGCCAAATAGTATTCCGTGGAAGAAAATGTCATGGAAATACTGAAAGAACCATTTAAATTCTCAGGTCAATGGCACAATGTGTTTGTTTTTAAAAAATGTGGGGATGTCACTTAGACCCCATACTCTGTTCTTGTAAGTGTCATGCACTTTACATTGTGGGGTGTCATTGATCCTGATGATGCATCTATATTGTTTTATTAAACAAGGGAAGTTGTCAATGCAATGTTTGTGGGGGCGGTTCTCAAGGTGCCCTGGGCTGAAGCAAGCTACTTGCATTGACCCAGGGTTGTCGCAAATGTGCCGCAAGGCATGTTCACTCCAACCCAGGACATGATGGGTCGGTGGGAACACTTGTGCTGACCCAGTTGTGGGGTGGACGGCTGAAGGTAACCTGCCCCTGTGCTGGCTGAGTTTGGCCAGTGTGGGGGCTTTTTGGAGAGGGGAGTTGGAATGGGATAAAGGGAGGGTGGAGAGAGGGTGGTCCCACAGGTGGGATGGCCCAGGGAGGGGGAGAGCCAGGATCTGGCCAGTTAGCCAGATCCTAACCCCGGATGTACGGCCCCACTCCTGGCCGCTCAGACTTGGGCCTGCTATTTAGCAGGTACAGGTCCAAGCAGCCCCATTGGGCTGCCTGGGGACTACCCTGGTCAGTGGTGTCATCTAAATGATTTAAGAACAGGTACTCACTTTTGATAGACATGTGTCGGGACCCGCCCACTGGAAGTGACGTCATAAGCCAGAAGTGATGTCGTGGCAGGAAGTGACATGAAAAAAGCCCTTTTTGAGGCCTCAGATGATTTTAAACTGACCCAACAGTTGCAACAGTATTCCACAGCACCCCCAGAACTTGTTAAGGAGGCCTGGCATCATGTTAAAACCCCAGAGCAACTCATTTTTCAGTGGCAAGGAAAGGAAAGGCTCTGCTCGCTGCCTGCCTGCCTGCCTGGCTCTGAGAACATGCAGGCAACTCAAACATGCAGGAAATTCAAACGTTGCAGAGGGCGGAGTCGACGAGTGGGCGGGCGAATGGGCAGGGCCAGCTGTAATCCTAGAACCCGGTATTCGCGTACCCCCGCGTACCCCCTGCATGACATCACTGACCCTGGTGTAAGAGGACAAACATTTACTTGCCCGGTGGTGAGCTCCAGCTGCCTCCTACCCTGGGTAGGATGCAGCGCAGGCCAGCAGCCTGTCTACTCCTGCCCAGATTAGGATTGCGTTGCCTGTCTGTTTGTCCTTGCAAGCGGTCTCATGCCTAATACAATCCCCAGGCACAGATTATTATTTTTTACCTTCTTCGATACATTACACCCCAGTCTTGGATTGACACATGAATATTGACTTTGACAGAGACATAAGGGTGCAGGGTTTAACAGAGTATAGGGAATCTAGTAGCGAACTTGATTTTTATTCAAGCTTTTCCAGCGGTGTAAATTAGTTTGTTGTGGACTTTAATTGGCAAGACAACCATCAGTCTTTCCAAAGCATGATCGTAGGTCATCATCATAATCTCGGAGCTGTAGTTTTACAATTGCATTTTACTGTTTTTATTTCCTTTTCTCATGCGGAGAGCAGTACACATTTGCAATATAGCTCGCTTTATAGGCCATCTCTGCCTTGCCTTGACATTTTTACAGTGCTTTGTGACTCCCTCTCCTTTTACTGTGATCCTGCCTGGGTGTTGCCATTGTTATCCTGTACTCTGCCTTTATGCATTTTTAATGAAATGCACTTTTATCTTCCCAGGGTTTGAAAATATTTTTATGCAGAAAGTACAGTTCGCCCTGGCTCTGCACATCCCTTCGATGTGTGCGTTATCCAATCCATCATTTTGCTTAAACTAGCACATCTCTGAGTGGTTGCAGGAGATATCCAAGGTTTGGAGTCTGGCAGGGGCTTGAGGTTATCACCACCACCTCGCCCCATTGGCCCCTGTTGTTACAGGATCAGAGGGGCCAAAAGGCCACCTCTCCTGCCCCAAAGCAGGATCATCTACCTTCTGGCCCCATCCGCAAAGATGTGCAATACATTTAGATGTGCAGTACAATTCTGAGCCCATTATTGCTGGTGGTATGTGTGTGCCAGTAGCTAAAAGTGTTGCAAATGTGCCATGAAGCGCACCTATGACACCTCACTATCTGCGCTGGGCTGGCACTTAGCACCAGTCCCCAATGCAGGTGGACAGTACAGCCAGTGCTCCAGCAGTGCTGGCCGCCAGTAAGCCTATTTGGGGCAGTGGGGAGGCGGGGGGGGGGCGGAACCAGGTGGAGGGAGGGGAGGAGCTGGCTCATGAGGAGGTAGGACACGGCAGTGGCTTCCACTGCTGGATCTTATCTCCGGCCTGGGTCTGGGCAGCCCGACACAGGGCTGCTTGATTCACTGCTGGCAAAAATAGCCATTGCAGGTGGTGGGGCTTTCCCCGGGGGAAGGGGGTGAATGTTTCCTTCTCTGGAGGAGGGCCAGCAAGTGCCACGGCAGCTGCCAGAGTGCCACGGGATGCAGCAGTAGCCATGTTGGTACTGCTGCTCGTATGAGGGCCAGGACTGGGCTGCCCCAGATGCCCCAGACTGAAAAAGGTCATGCAAAGCTATAGTACTAGGAGTACCTAAAGCTACTGACTGTTGTTCTCTTGCGTCCAATACTGTCTGTTCTGACTGGCAGCGTCCAAGGTTTCAGGCAGGGCTCTTTCCAAGCCTTGCTAGCTAAGAACCTTCAACAAAGATACCAAGTTGCAAATCAGGACTATTCAGGTTTGAATTTCACATCTGCCATGTGACATAGGTTTAATTTTCCAGTTGCAATAATTGAGAATAATATACAGTCATATCCCGGTATCCACTGATTTAGTATCTACAGTTTCAGTTATCCATGGATACTGTGACGCCTATTAAAAAGATAGGGGAGCATTAAGCAAATCACATTTTTTTTTACCTTGCTGCAGCAAAACTACTGATGTTCCCATCTTTAAAAAGGCATCCCCAATATCCACAGTTTCAGGTATCCTAAGGGGGGTGGGTGGGTCTGGAACGGGAACCCCAGCGGATATTGGGGCATGCCTATATTGCAATATATTGAGAAGAAGAAGACTTCCTTACCTTGCAGGACTGTTATAAGCACATCATCAAAACAACATGCATGAAGCACTCATTGCAGCTGGGATCAAATTTCTGTGGATTTGTCTAACTGACAATGAAACAACTGGCTCAAAGTGGCAATTTCAGATAATATGGTACCCAGGGTCAGCACAAGACCTCCTGATCCATAAAGCGTCATGTCGAAGGCTGCCCTCACCCCGATGACGTGCCAGCCTCTGTTCCTTCCACTCTCCAATGTTTCAGCTCAGCACCCTCCTCCCATCCCCATTCCTTCTTCCTCTCTGTCCCCATCTTTTATTTATTTATTGTTAGAAGAAAAAAGGTAAGGGAAAGGTAGGTACATAGGAGATAGGGTTACACAGGTAAAACACAAAAGGTCTATTAGCGTTGAGTTACAGCATATCCTAACCACTGTTGTAAGTATTCTCTGTGTTGGTTACTGATTGCATAATCCTCTTTCTTTCTTTATAATAAAGGTATTTCTGAACTTCACTTATTGCATATTTTATTTATTTATAGGATTTTTATCCCGCCCTTCTACCCCATGGACACCCAAGGTGGCTTACAATATTAAAATTATCACATTAAAAAACAAAACAAGGTGTAACAATTAAATCCAGGTGTAACAATTCCAATCCAGGGAATGAAAGAAGCAGTGGAGGGAAGTAGGCAGAGATAGGCATTCTCCACGAACTAGGCATTCTCCACGGCAGGCATTCTCCACAAACTTGCTCCCTGTGGCAACTGTTTCAGTTGGCCTCATAGAAGGGCCAGCCCTGGTGATACCCTCTTTGAAAGTGGGTTAACATCAAAAGTAATTATTGAATTGACCTAAGAAGGCAATTAAACAGAGGAAGCTCTGGATGCTAAATGGAATAACACTGAGTGCTTTTGCCTGTAGCAAACATTATCAGATTGCTATGATTAAGTGGGGTTAAATAACAGCTTTTCATGGCACAATGAACAGCAGGGGGCTATAAGCACCGGCAATAATTCAGCACAGCAGTTTGTAAGGTGTGAGATAGATTTCCCTGGGAGACACTATCAGCAGTGGAGGCTCCTTCACAGTCCTGACTCTCTCCTGCTACGTTTCCTCAAAGGAAAATGAATCAGAGCATCAGACCATGGAGGCTGCAATTCTTGGGAAGAACACAATTTTCCTCCTCCCCAAGTTGTTTTGCTTTGGCACTTTGTTGTATTGCCATCTTACGTCTACTCCATCTTGTTTCAAAGTAAACTGTGTGCACTCCAAATCGAATGAGAAGAAAAAGGTGGCAATCCTATAAGACAGGGGGCTCCAAACTATGGCCCCTGGGCCACATCTGGCCCACCACAAGATTTCATCTGGTCTGCAGCAACTTGTTATTTTTGTTAGAGCATTTGCTAATGCTTGACATTTTTACTCATTATATATCATTCCTCAGTTTAAGCACAAAATTGTTTCCTTGTCACATTTCTCTTTTGTTCTAAATCATGTCATGCTGATTACAAAACCTGATCAAAGTAAAACTTACTCATTCATTTAAATTTTGTTCATTCATTTAGAAACTTGATTTATTTATTTTTTGGTCAATGAACATGTGTAAAATACATTGAAAGTTTGGATACTTCTTCTATAAACCTTTACCTGGAAGTGAGTCCTACTGAATTAAATGGGACTTATTTCTGAGGAAACATGCATAGGATTGCACTGTAAATATTCTGATATGTCAGAAAATGAGAATGATAAACATTACCTGTTGCTTCCACCATTCCTTCTAGGATTACAACGATTTCTAATTCCTCTTTGGACAATTTGGCTTTGGAAATCTCCCAGAAAGGACTTTGTTGGTTTATTTCATGGCTGATGATCAATGGTGACACCAAAAAGAGACGATCATCCCCCGTGTAATAGCCTACGTTAATATCTGTTTGGTTGAGTGGTATAAATTCCCCCTCCTTTGTCTGTTTAGACTTGATCAACTTGGCTCGTATTGATGCCTCCACAATGTGCGAATTCCGAAGGTCCCCAACTCGGAACATCAGACATAGCTTTCCGTCTCGCATGGAAATTACAGCATTGGTAGAAAATACTAGGGTTTCTGCTCTCTTCTTGGGCTGGGATATTTTCACAAACATGCAGCCAACCATGAAAGCATTAACAATAGATCCTAAAACAGACTGAACTAAAAGCAGAATAATTCCTTCCGGACATTTGTCTGTGATGACTCGATAACCATACCCAATGGTGGTTTCAGTCTCTATGGAGAATAGAAAGGCGGAGACAAACCCGTTGAGATTACTGACACATGGGGTCCATTTCTTGTCCCCTATATGCTCCATATCTCCTCGGATATAAGCAATTAGCCACCAGATGAATCCAAAGAAAAGCCAGGTCACTGTGTAAACCATGACAAAGATCAAAAGGTTGAATCGCCACTTGAGGTCAACCAAGGTCGTGAAGATATCAGTTAGGTAGCGGTAAGTCTCTCTGACATTTCCATGGTGGACATTACATTTTCCGTCTTTTCTAACGTACCTCTGGATTTTTCTCTTGGTACATTCTTTGCTCAAGTGCTTTGGCAGGTCTTCTCTGGCTTGCTTGGGCAACTTAGGTGGGCGAATTGTCACAGGGCTCTCCACGTCCTGCTCCATTGAGTCTTCCTGCAACACATTAGCTGTCATTTAGGAAAAGGAGAACAGAAATGTGAATATGAAGACTGATTAAATTAGCGCATTAGTATCTGCTACATTGGTTGTGTGAAACAACCAACATAATGCATGAATGGTGATGAGTTAGTAGTGTAGCCAGAGAGGGAGGGAGCATGTTAAGTACTGCAGGCACCACAACATCTGGGTAAGCAGCCCCTCCCATGCCCTATCAAAGCCATTCTGAGCAGCAATGGCAATGCATTACAGTTGCTGCCCAGAATGGCTTCAATGGCAAGTGGGAGGGGCCATTTATAGGGTGTTGTAGCACCTTATTGTAGTTACCATATTGCCCCCCTCTGGCTACTCTACTGCAATGATTGCTTCTTCCAATAGAAGGAACTGGTGCTGGCTACAATGAAGAGTTAAATTTTGTAGAACATTTTGAAATAAATGCACCCTTCTCTATTTTCATTTTTATCAGTCAGATGTATTGCTATTACTTATAAGCCTTTGGGGAAATAGTAGCTATATAAATGAGCAAGAAGATTGGGTTTGGGGCTGAAAACTGCAAGAGTGGCGGGGAAGAGCTGCTAACAGTCATTTTATTAATTCCATGTTAATTAAAAATATACATAAACTTAAGATTTAAAACAAACATTTTGTGGCTAAGCTATCTCTCTGCTATGGGAATAGAGCAGACAAGGCTACAATCCTATCCATTTTTACCAGGGAGGTAGTTCCATGGAACACAGTGGGAGATAGGACCCAATCCTATCCAACTTTCCAGGACTGATGCACCCATGCCAATGGGACATGCATGGGGGGCAGTCATGGAGGCCTTGTAAAGGCAAGGGAGCATTTGTTTACTTACTTAGGGGCAGTGTTGCGGCTGCATCAGCACTGGAAGGTTGGAATAGGACTGGTCCCTTAATCTTCAATAGACATGTATAGGCCTGTGCTATAATACTGTAAACCTTTTAGCACCGGGACCAGCGATGGGATCTGCAAATGGAGAAGGGGAACACTGGGCGGAACTTACGCGGGACGTCCACATGATTGGCTGCCCATCTGCAGCGTTCCGCAGCTGCCCTGGCCTCAGGGGGGCTGCCCCCGGTTGGCGCGCCCCACCACTGCTCGCCCAGGCAGCCAGCGCGCCCCCCCACCCGTCCTCTGTGGCGAGCAGGAGCCCCCTCCCGAGGCCAGGGCAACTGCGGAACGCTGCAGACGGGCTGCCAATCATGTGTAAGTCCCGCCTAAGTCCCACCCAGCGTTCCCCTTCTCAATTTGCAGATCCCATCGCTGACCAGGACCCATGTTTTAGAATGAAAATCTGTTGGGGCCCACCACAATAAATCATTTAAAATAATATACCGCTTTTCAACACAAAGTTCACAAAGCAGTTTACAGGCAAATGATAATGATAATGATAAATAAGTGATGTCAGGGCTAAAAATGACATAATCAAGCAGGAAAATATTTAACACTTCCATCCAACCAAATCAAACCAAATAAATTAAAAGCTTACAATATGTGTAAAAATCTATTGAAAACAAAGAACCTTCCGAACCCTCACAAGCAGTTGCTGGTTTTTAATAAAAAATTTCCCCAAGCATGCCAAGGGATGCAATCCTATCCACACTTACTTGAGGGTAAGCCCCATTGACTATCAATGTTAAAAGCATATACATATTAGCCTCTTAAAAATACAGATCTGTAACATTTCCTCAAATGCAGTCACATACCACGGTAGCATCAAGTCTAATATATTAAACATAAAATACACATTGAAATGAATGGGGACCCACCTGAAATTGGCTCATGAACCACATAGTGGGTCCTAACGAACAGTTTGAGAAATACTGTGGTAAACTAACAGAAATTCAGATTATATGTTCCATACTAATGATGATTATTCGAACCCTTGCTAACTATTAATGTACAATACATAATACAATTGTGCATTTGTAGAAACTAGTACCACTTTCAGGTATTATTTTACCAATTGGATTTGGCAATGGAATTGGAAATCTGTTTCACTATTAATGCATCCAACATGGATAAAGACAGTTATTTTTTTCTTCATAATTTGGTATCATATTGTCAATAATAAAGTGTCATGTTAGTTGTACCCAAAGGACCTATGTATGTTCTCTTCCATGTATGTATTCACAAATATGTGCTCATCTAACATAATCAGGAATTATTTCTGTATCTCATTTTCTCTTACAGTACTTTCCCACTCTTTCCATATGCACGCATGTAAACTGTCTGTCCCTTCATGAATACACATCGGCATATACATTTTTCTCAACCACTTACAGGCATGCATCAGGATCCACTGATTCGATACCCATGGTTTCAGTTATCCATGGATATCATGGATACTGGACACCCATTAAAAAGATAGGGGAACATTAAACAAATCACTTTTTTTTACCTTGTTGCAGCAAAACCACTGATGTTCCCCTATGTTTAAAAAGGTGTCCCCAGTATCCACAGTTTCAGGCTGTGGGGTTCCGGAATGGAACCCAAGAGGATACAGCAGGGCATGCCTATATTCACAGGAACGCATGCGTGCGCGCGCGCGCGCACACACACACACACATTTCTGCAACGTATTGCTTGAAACTGGAGGTGAAGGCATACGTGATTGAATTGTCTTCCCTACAAAAAAATTTACCCGTGTAGAAAATTAGCATGTCATAATGAAGGATATGCTAGAGCCCTTCTTCCTGAAATCTAGTTTTCTGCAGGCAGATTTCTTTTATTTCTTTTGTAGTAACAAGCATCAAATCTTGTCATATCTCACCTACAGTCTGAACAGGTACAACCCAGAAATAGGCATAGCTACGCATCTGCTGTTTGTGTGACCCTTGTCACACTGTCTCAGTTACTCAGACAAAAAGCAAGACTCCTAGTTTTGCTGCTTATGCAGACATGAGGGATGAGTCTCCCTTTAGCAAGCAGCGCTGCAATAGAGAAGACACCAGTGGCATACCTAGCATATTTGACAGCTGGGGCAGATCATTGTTTAACACCCCTCTCTTCCATCATTCTCAAATGTCTTCTTCCTTGCCCCATTTCTATTCTTCTTAATGCACAGCTTGTAGAGCCACTCTAGAGAACCTAAAATATTTACAACCCAGTTCTGTTCTTCCTGCCCCCGCACTGGTGTAACGTTGCCAAAATCACTACTGCTGCATCATACAGGGGTGGGCAATCGTGGAGGTCTCCTCTGGACTGTAAGCTAGATTTGATCCTCATACCATGCCAGTTTTCTTAGCAAGGAATTTTTGATACAAGGATAATTCAGACATGAAGGAATGGTCCTTGTTTATGTATAATGTGCCTTTAATGGGACACACAATTTTTATAAATGTTGTGCTGAATGCCCCCTTTTGCCTCTTTATATAGAATATAATAAAAATCTTGTAAATTATATTACGTGCAGCCTGGAGCAGAGGGAAAGAAAACAGCCCTGTTTAAATCCAGGATAGTTAGAAATGTATTTCCTGCATTTGAAAGGTTTAGAGCACAACCCTACATGTAAGGATGGTTTTATCGGTGATCAATACGGAACACTAAATAATGAAAATTACTACTGAAAATGCTGCATAAAAAAACATTTAGCTCAAAATGCAAAAAAGAACTTTTATTTATTTTTGACACAAATTTAGATCAATTTCACAAAAATAACACCACTTTTGTTTATTTTTGACACAGTTTTGAGGAATCTGCAAATAGTTTTCAGTAAGGGATCAGGAGGAGGAGTGGCAGAAACAGGAGAAAGCTTGCTTAAACTTGCACGAACATGCATGCCCATAGTTCACAGTGCATGCTGGGGCGACTTTAATGGAATATGGAAGCATTCTTGATGCTCCAAGCAGCAATCAGAGTGCAACTTGGGAATTTTTGAGCAGGTTATTTTGGACAGGTGTGTGTGTGCCTGTAATTGCTTGCATTTGTAGGGACATTCACCCTTATTTATTGCACTGTTTGTACAATTTGCAATAAAAAATTGGCAAAAACACATAACACCGCATTTTGCTATTTTAATCAAGAAATTCTGGAAAAAATCTCACCAAAAAATCTCACTCCTATCTGTATTGAGTCAGAAGTAAGTCCCACTGTGTTGAATGGGGCTTACTCTTAGGAAGATTGCAGCCTTGAGGCTGCGTCCTGCTCTTGTGGATAGACAGTCTTAAAGATGCACATTATTTGCTACTGATTACCATCTTGCACAATGTGAGCTGATGTTAAATGATGAAAGCAATGTGTGAAAAAAGCCAGGTACCCCAAGAGGAGTCAAGCAGCTAAAACAAGTGTCCAAGAGAAACTAAAAAGTCAGCTTGCCTTGGTTTTTTCTAAACATAACCCCTATTCCCCTCACTTATTTCATTTTGCTACATATTCTCTCTAGTAGAAGAAGTGAATAAGCAGATGTATTTTAAAATAATCCTCATTTCATATTGATGCATGATCTTTCCACCTGGGTGGCCTATACATCTTAAACACGTCTAGCACAGCTCAGCAGGCGCACAAATAATTCAAAGCTTCCACAGCCTTATGAATTCTAGACAGGCAGAAAAATCTAGTTTGATTTTTTAAAGTGTCTCTGTACTTTAGTTAGGGTGGAACAACCTGGAAAAACAAGTATGGGCCCTATTTTAAGGGAGAATGTGTCTTTGGGCCCAATCCTAGCCAACGTTCCAGTGCTGATGCAGCTGTGACATTGTTATGCTTTCAGAAGGCATTCTGAGGCCTTGGGAGGCTGTGCATGGCGTCCCTGGGCCTCAGAACACCCTCCAGATCTGGTCCAGTTTGGTCTGTAGGGTACAGGTCTAGCCTCCACCACGGTTTCGGAACTCACAGTTAGTTGAAACCATGGATCCTGAATCCACAAGTATGGAGGTGGGACCTGAGCTAGTCTTGGAAAATTATGGAAATGGAAAATTATGCATGGAAGGGAGAGTCGATAGAGGGATGTTCTTTTCCCTCTCTCAAAACACCAGAACCAGGGGGCATCCGCTAAAACTGAGGGTTGGGAGAGTTAAAACAGATAAAAGGAAGTACTTTTTTACCCAGCGGGTGGTTAGTCTGTGGAACTCTTTGCCACAGGACGTGGTGATGGCATCTGGTCTTGATGCCTTTAAGAGGGGATTGGACAGATTTCTGGAGGAAAGGTCCATCGTGGGCTATAGGCAATGATGGATTGTGCAACCTCCTTACAAAGGTGGTGGGCTACTGGTACCGGGTACAAGGGAGCGGCAACAGGATGCAAGCAACTTGTTGTCTCATGCCTCCCCGGGGCACCTGGTGGGCCGCTGTGAGATACAGGAAGCTGGACTAGATGGGACTTTGGCGTGATCCAGCAGGGCTCTTCTTATGTTCTATGTATAGGAAGATGTCTTTTTTATATAATATGGAGAAGAATTAACTTGCAATCTTTCATATGCATCCTAAGAACCAATGGTTAACAGATCATGGGCTGTTGTGTGGCTACCATCACCTGCTTGCATGATCACCTAGTACAGTGATGGCGAACCTTTTCGGCTTGGCGTGTCAAAACTTTGGAAAATGCTTAATTTGACTCTGCTGGTGTGTCATCTCCTCCTCCCAAACAAAAGAGAAAATTCTTTACATTCATTTTTTAAAAACAAAAAATATGGTCCAATCATGTGTGGTGCTATGTATTATATAACGAAACATCAAATAATTACAAAAATGAAAAATGAGTAAAATAAACTCAGTTTTTGTCAGGTGTTGGTGAATGCTGGTGTGTCACCCCAAACAGTGTGGTGTGTCACCTTTGACACGCGTGTCATAGGTTTGCCATCACTGGCCTAGTAGATCATGAGGAAATTCAGTCTGCATGTGCACTTAAATGAGTACTTTTTACAGAGACAGCTTAAGACACTCATTGAAAATGGAAATAATGGTATATAATGAGAATTCTGTGGAAGATATTAATGTATACTTGATAGTAATTGTTATGCACATCAGTAAGTTGAACTGTAACAAGATGCGCAACCAAAATAAAGAGGAAGAATTAATCCTGTACACTTAATAGAGGATCCTCTGGTTTACATTTAATTTTATTTTTTTATTACTGCAGAAGATGATGCTATGAGAATTTCTTTCTCATGCTAATCTCTGGTGCTGGAATACCTAGCAAACACTATCTGTCATTAGACTATGCTTTTCCAAAGATGCAGAAACAGCCAGGAAGATGGAGCAGATGGTATTCTCAGCAAAATGACATTTGGCACACCTTCGTTACTTCAATATATTTACCCTCGTTGTCTGCTGTTCATACAAATATGCCCGACTTCAAGTTCTGCAAACAACATCTGGCAAGCCATTATCATAACAGCTGACTGTGATAAATTTCGATTAGCTGCAACTGACTGTAGCATTACGCGGTTGACCTGATATTGGGCAATCAGGAGTTCCGTCTCAGTCACGTAGAAATTTCAGACACGTTCCCATTATATCACAGTTCAATCAACAGCCTTTCACTTTTAATGGGTATGATCAATTGTAACAATAGTGCTATAAATATTTGGCCCTATATCTAAGGGTGCCGGTATTCTCCTGCCATTAGTCTTGTGCCTTTAGCAGTGGCACAACATGAAATTCAGCAGGTCTATTGCTGTTTTTGCATGCTGTGCAAAGGTTTGCCTTCTTAGTCTCTGCTTGACAGGTAGCGAAGCCAAAAACAAATCTGACACTGCACAACGTGGGAGGAAGCCACGCAGAAGTCACGATCTGGAGCAGAGAAATCTGGGAGAGGAAGAAGTTATGTGATCTCCCCATCTAGTAGTGTAGCTATGGCGGGCATTGTAGTAAGTATTGTAGGTGTCACAATGTGTCAGTGGGTGTGTGTGCTTACATGTTATGTTGTGGTGCCTGCGCCCTGTAGTTACACTACTACCCCCATCTCTCTCCTCTGAGTCCACCCCCTTCTAAAGCAACTTTCCTTGCACAAAACAGTCATGGGGCCACTGTTACCAATGTTTGCATGTAATTTATGGTTTGGCCCTTGAAGGCTGATAAACCTTGCCAAAAAAAAACCCCTGACAATACTATAGGAGTCATCTTATAGTAGCTATGCTAAATATTGAGAGGAACATGCCTCTGGTCTAAATGCTGATGGGACAAAACAGTCAAAATATTTAGTGGAATTCATTGGAGATAGTCTTTTATAATAGGAAATAGCACAATTCCCTTACAACACAGGACACCCATTTAGGATTTTGTTTGTGTAGTTCCCACCTAATGCAGCTGGAGCATGGACCTGTATTCCACTCATTTTCTGATGTACATGGGGTGTTTGATGCTCAAGTAATCTTCCTTATGATAGTAGAGTATGAAAAACTATCAGTGCCCCTGTCTGCTTTGTTACCTTGGTTTTTAGTCTTAAACCAAGTGGCTAGTATTGTTCAGATGGCCCAAGATATATGAGATGGAAACATCAACACCATATTTATTTATTTTTCACATTTTTATATGTCCTTCCGCCAATGAGCTCAAAGTGGTGTACATAGTTCCTTCCTTCTTTCCTTCTTCACAACAACCCTGTGAGGTAGGTGAGGCTAAAAGAAAATGACTGGAAGCTTCATGGCTAAGCAAGGATTTGAACCTGGATCTTCCTGTTCTAAGATCAACTCCTGAACCATTACACCATCCTGATTCTCTTATCTAATTGCCTTCCCAAGCTTCCCAAGTGCAGCCGAGATAAAACCCCATTTACCAATGGTAAACTGATGCAGCCAACATTTTGGGGGTCTAAGATTGAAATCACGGGTTAGGATTGCCAATTGTCAACTATATATGTTGATAATACATACTCTATATATACTCAGACGATACCACTCTAATGGCAGAAAGTGAGGAAGACCTAAAGAACCTTCTGATGAGGGTGACAGAGGAAAGTGCCAAAATTGGCTTGAAGCTCAACATTAAAAAACTAAGATCACGGCAACCACTCCCATCACTTCCTGGCAAATAGAAGGGGAAGAAATGGAAGCAGTGACAGACTTTATCTTCCTGGGCTCCAAGATCACCGCAGATGGTGACTGCAGCCATGAAATTAAAAGACGTTTACTTCTTGGGAGGAAAGCTATGGCGAACCTAGGCAACTTAATAAAAAGCTGAGACATCACCCTGCCAACAAAGGTTCGCCTAGTCAAAGCGATGGTTTTCCCAGTAGCAATGTATGGCTGTGAGAGCTGGACCATAAGAAAGGCAGAGCGCCGAAGAATAGATGCTTTTGAATTATGGTGTTGGAGAAGACTCTTGAGAGTCCCCTGGACTGCAAGGAGATCCAATCGGTCAATCCTCCAGGAAGTCAAACCTGATTGCTCCCTGGAAGGAAAAATCCTGAAGCTGAAGCTCAAGTACTTTGGCCACCTGATGAGAAGAGAGGACTCTTTAGAAAAGACCCTCATGCTGGGAAAGATGGAAGGCGAAAGGAGAAGGGGGCGGCAGAGGATGAGATGGCTAGATAGTGTCACCGAAGCAATGAACATGAACTCAGGAAGGTAGTGGAGGACAGGGAGGCCTGGCGTGCTGTGGTCCATGGGGTCGTGAAGAGTCGGACACGACTTAGCGACTGAACAACAACAACATATACTCTACATATACCTGCAGCATTATGTCCCTTTAAAAACATCAGAATTGCAAGAGCATGCACGGCTGTGTCCCATCCCATTCCTACCCCAACCCTCTCTTTTTTCCTCCTGTGGCAAAGCAAGACTAGATTTCTGACTGGGTGCCACTCTTAAGGGAGTGGCAAAGCAGCAGCAGCCTCTCTGATGGCTTTGGAACTGTTGACAGGTCTTAAACCAGGTTGGCCATAACAAACTGCATGGACACCAAACTGCCAGTCTTCTGGACATGGGCCTTAGAACAGTGAAAGAGTAAAATGGTTTGTGTGCAAAAAGTCCTACATTCCACCCTTAGACAGATCCTCAGACTTAGATTTAGATCAGCAGTCTCCAAACCATGGCCCACTGCATTGCAAGATTACCTATCTGGCATGGCGGTGGTAAAGGCTTTCTATTCCGCACTGCAGGCTTCATTTTTTACTGCTGATCTTTGTAGAAATGTGTGCCAGGCAGCTGCTTTTTCTGCCTGTTGCCCAAGCCAGCTCTGCACCCAGCTTTCCGGGTGGAAGTGGCTACCTGCCTTGAGTTTCTGTGAAAATCGGCAGTGAAAAGGGGAGGTTGTGGCATGGAATTGAAAGCCTTTCCCATTGCTGTGTCCCACCCAGATGTGAAATCTTGTGATGCTGGATGTGGCCCATAGGCCGGGGTTTGGAAGCTACTGATTTAGATCCTTAGACTTTGATCGTCCAGTCTTGTCTCTGGTTCTTGCTTGACTGTATTTTTATAGTCTGCATAGGTCCATTTCAAGGGCTGGGAATGGAATGGATGGTGTTCATTTCTCTGTTTGAAAGGGAGACAGAAATACAGAGTCACTGTTATAAATTAAAGGATACCCAGGAGTAAAAAAAAAAAGCATAAATGAGGACTTCTAAATGAGGAAGATAATAATGTGCTTATTCACAATGGAATGAAGTATAAAAGAAATGTTGAAGAGGTGCCCTGTAGAGGTTTTTTATTGCTTTTTTATTAGTCTTCTAGACTCCAATAATTCTGTCTGGTGGAAGAAAACGGTAATTAATTTCTTTATTCTGTTGTAGTGCTTATGATCCTTTAAATATTGGACAATCAAGATAGTTTCCCTTTGTGTGTTGGTAACACTTCTTGGCCATTAGAGCACCTAGGATATTAAAGACCCCCCCTTGCCTACCTTCATAAGGTCATTTCATGAAACAAATGTGTCCATTTTGTCTGACTGCCACTTTTATGCTTTGGAAAGCTTCTCTACACTTAAAACAACAGCAGCAACAAACCATTTGA
The DNA here is from genome assembly GCA_029204185.1 of Lerista edwardsae. Classification (NCBI taxonomy): domain Eukaryota; kingdom Metazoa; phylum Chordata; class Lepidosauria; order Squamata; family Scincidae; genus Lerista; species Lerista edwardsae. The sequence goes on along the minus strand of JAJKFI010000029.1, from coordinate 1,969,683 downwards.
TTTCTGCATGCCAGTTCCCGGCTTTTTTTTTTTTTTTTTTTTTTTGGCTGCTGCTAAAGACTTAATCTGCTGCACTGCTAAATAACCCAGCAACCACTGGTAACCAGCTTTGTGCTTTAATAGATAAGCACAACTTTGAAAGGTTCTTAAATCTTTGTTATACACACTGTTAATCACAGACAGAGGAGAACAGCTTGCTGGACAAAATGAGCAACAGCGGACAAAAACTCAGCCAAGCCGAAAACTGGGATTCCACTGTTATTTTGTTGTGTGCAAGACTGGTGCAGAGTCTCCTAGAAATTAAGGCGCTGCATCAAATGCTGTCTTCCAGAGGTATATCAGCCACTGCTGTTGTCTCCTGCTCACTGGGTTACAAAAGGGAATGGAATCGTAGAGTAGAGTAGAGTAGAGCAGAGTGGTAGGCTAGAGTGTCAGAGATCATTTGGCCTTTGTGTAGAAGGGGCTGTGCATGTATATGGCTCCTCCATGCATTTGGGAGCAGTCTTTATGTATGTAGGGCTGCTTCATGGAACTTGGGTCACTGTTCCATGAAAAGGCTGAGTGTGTGGCCACTAGAGGGAGTGGCTGGCTGGTAGGCACAATCCCACTCCTATTTCACACATTCAATGAATGCATAGGATGTACTGTATGTGTGAACAGTTCTATCCTCTGTCTAGTCTCAAGGAGGTCCTGGGCCTTGCAGCTTACTGTTGAGAATATTGCTTGTTCTGTCCCAACATTGCTTCTGATTGGCTCCAGCAAATCTCATGATTTAGACACCAAATATCTAACATAGATACAGGGTAATAAATTAGCACAAACCTTTACAAGGATAATCTACAACTTAACTTTTACTCTCCTCCCTATATTAATAGGCTGGATTCCAGTGGATGGGTTTACGCTATACTTGGTAAACTATACTTGTTTTTCCCTCTGGAATTGGGCCTATTAGGGCTTCTATTCAATAAAATTTGCAAATGTTTCTCTATGGCTCTTGAGCCATAATTTCTGTTTTCAGTGGACAACTAATTATTGATAGATACAACCTAATGGCCCATGCATACATTTTTGTGTGAATGTGGCAGCAACATGCATTTGCTGTTTGCCAATGAAAATCTGATGTTTGCTCACTTAAACATGCCTTATTGTGGTGTAAGAGAGGAATATCAACCATTTACATTATCTAAAATGTAGCATAACAGTGATCTATGCCAATGTATGTTCAATCAGGTATATTCATTTCCTTTGAAATTATTTTAAAACAAGACAAAAACTGTTCTTCTGGAGCTGTCGGTGTTATTTTCCCAAGGCCACCTGCCACACTCTAAGGGCAATGTTCCTAAAGCTGTAAGAACAAACCTCAAACCCAAATAGAAACAAAAAAAAAACATCAGAATCAAGATAGATCTCTTGAGCCACAGGTTCGCCTTTTGCTTGTTGAATATGCCTAGATCGGCAATTGGATTAGGGATTCATGAAGACACCTTCAAGATTGTGCAGGCTTGTAATGAGAGGCTGTTGATACCACTATAAATCTGAGCTCAAGAGACACAACTTTACAAGGAAAAATTCCACTTCCCTCCAAAGTATTATCTGGCTCTCTCAGCTCTTCTCTGATATTGCTCATCCCTGTAACAATTCATCCTTGTTCATTTCCTGATCGTGACTGTGGTATTAATAATCTTACAACTGCTCATCTCCTGCCTAGTGATGCATGAGGGACCGAACTGCTAAGCGCTTTATTCTGCAAACCTTCCCATTTGCAGCTCCAAACAGATTGAATGTGGGTTGTGTGTGCTCCAAGGATTTGAGAAATCAGGTATTCAGTCAGAACGTAATACCCCTTCGGGTCTAGAGGGGATTCTACACTTCATCCCTAGCATGAATGAGGTCTCAGCTGCTCCCACATCCACATCCCGGGAATCAGGACACCGGCTTTGCACTTCCAGATCTCCTTGGTCAGAGAGGTGGAGCCAGAAGAGCTGGGCGCATTCCTTTGTCTGATCAGCTTCCCGTACAATCCCGGATCAGTGGCGTAGCTAAAGTATCTGCTATCCGGGGCCAAAGAAGATTTTGCAGCACACACCCCCTCCCACGACAAAGAAATCTTTTTTGATGTCATTAAATTTAATTAAGTAAATTAAAAAGTTTCCTAGTTAAATGGCCATAACCTTCGATAGAATACAGATATTCCGTTGCGGTGTGTTCCATTGCATTCTGCATTAAATTACCTTTCCAATGATAAAAATGATGATATTATTTGTACTTACCAATACAAGGTTTTCACAATTTTGGCTGCTAGTGTCAAGCTCAGCTTGTTGCTTCCCTACACCTGCTTAGCTACTCCACTGTCCTGGATGCATCCATGCAACTGAAGTGGGTGTGACTGATGTACAAAGTGCTGAGCAACTGAACTCCCTCTCATGGGTGCACCATTTTGAAATCTCTCTTTCAAAAGAGATGCCTTTGTTTAATTTCCCTGCTGTGCAACCCAAGGGTAGGGTGTGTAACTCCAGGCATATTTCTGTTTTGAAAAAGCATAGAAAGGTGACACATGACCCGATAACCTGCCATTCTGTGAACTGTCAAAAACATACATCTGGAGACTGAGTTAACTTTCTGGCTTGATATTTTCCAAAGATGTGGAAAAATAATGTTTGTTTTTGCTTCCTTTGTCTGAGTAGCCTTGTGTATGTACTGAGATGATCTTGCACCTTTCAGTGAGGCTGATTCAAATCTGCTGAAAACATGCCAATCCTAAATTCCACCTTTGGATTTCCAAACTGCAGATTGCTGGATATATTATATCCTATAATATACCTCCTTTCCCCTCCCCTCCCCCTTTGCATTACTGGTTGCCTAATCATCAATTAATCAATAGTATTTATATACCGCTTTTCAAAAAAAAAAAAGTTCACAAAGGTGTTCACTGGCAACATTGTCATCTTTATCATTATCAAGTTAAATGGCTTCGTCTGCCAAAAGGGCTCACAATCTAAAAAAATGCAGGACACCACCAGCAACAGCCACGAGAAAAGACACTGCGCAGGGGAGAAGAGGGACAGTTAATCTCCCCCTGCTAAATATAAGAGGAGCACCATTTGAAAAAGTGCCTCTTAACCAGTTAGCAGGGTTTATAAAGATTTCCATATTGTGCAAAAGTTCACTATCACTCATTCACTTTTGGTTAGTCCTAGCAAAGAAATACTTTGGACAGTGTGTATTTTTTGGAAAGCAATTCTTGAGAGGCCATGGAGGCTACAGTGTGCAAGCAGCCAGGGTATTTGTTTTAAAAGGAGGAGAAAACAGCAGCATGGAACTTCCTGAAAGCAATGTTAAAATTCACTTCTCTTGAGCAGGGGCATAGCTAAAGAAGTGCAGGGGGGTGCAATTGCACCAGGCCACAAGCTTTAGGGGGCCACAAGCTGAGTTTCACACCAGTGGCTAAAACTGTGAAAAACTTGGCATGAATGAATAATACCATCATGTTGTATATCATTGGAAAGGTAATTTAATGCAGAATGCAATGAAACAAACCAGAATCTTTAATCTATCAAAGGTTATGGCCCAGAAAATGAAAATATAACTGTCATATAAAAATTGTGATTTGCTAAATTTGCTAAAATACCTATTTGATTCAGAATTTAATGCAAAATGCAATGAAACAAACCAGACAGTAATAACTTCATTCTATCAAAGGTTATGGCAAAAAAAAAAAAAAGGAAACATACAACTGTCATGTAAAATTTGCTGGCTAATTTTTACAATGGACCAAAGAAAGGGAGGAAAAAAATAAGAAAAAGATGAATAAATGAATAATTTTATCATATGGGAGGTATGTTGAAAATTTATGGATCCCAAGTGCCAAATGATATAGCTATGCCATTTTTGGGAGTTGACTGCAGGCTTGGGGGCAGCAACAAGGGGCACATTGCTGGAAGGAGGATTCAGGTTCTCCCCCATTGTTCACCTTTTTAAAACGCCCAGATATGCTGTCACTTCTGGAAGTGATGTCACTTCCTGTTGTGATGTCACTTCTGGGACATTGTTTTGCCCTTGGCACCGGAAAAGTCTATCATGGGCTATAGGTCATGATGGGTTGTGCAACCTCCTTACATTAGTACTAGGCTACTTCAGAGTGCCGGGTGCAAGGGAGTGGCAACAGGATGCAAGCATCTTGTTGTCTCGTGTGCTCCCTGAGGCACCTGGTGGGCCGCTGTGAGATACAGGAAGCTGGACTAGATGGGCTCTTGGTCTGATCCAGCAGGGCTCTTCTTATGTTCTTATGTACTACACTTTCATTAGCTACGCCACTGCTCCTATGCTCTACAGACAGGTCAGTGACATATTGATGCAGACTAGACTTGTAGAATCATTGCGCAAAGGATGAAGAAGCCATGATGGTGTGGAGAAGCCAGAATGGTGTAGTGGATCAGGAATTGGAGTTAGGCCTGGAACATCCAGGTTAAAGTCCCCCTCTCAGCCATGACGCTTCCTGGATGACGTTGAGCCAGTCCTTATCTGTCAGCCTCACCTACCCCACAGGGTTGCTGTAAGGACAAAAGGGGGAAGGAACTATGTGTACCACCCTGAGCTCCTTGTGGGAAGGGCAGGATAAAAATGTGAATAAATAAAACATAATTGTGACATACTTTGTCTGGTCACGTGGAAAGAGCCTGGATAAATCCCTCAGAGCAGTAGCAGGGCTTATTTTTATGAAGCGAAAAGGTGTCAAATAATCACCTGGAAAATCTAGAATGTTCTCCTTTCTAATTGTACTTAAACTATTTGTATGAGATGATTATGGTTTAGCTTTTGAAATGAAAGAGCAGTATTTTATTTTTATTGCTTGCACCGCAATGTCTCAACATACATTATTAAGGCAAATCAGTATTTAGAATAATAAATTGAATGGACAGTTGGGTGACAACACCGATTTTAATCTTATAGAGATTAATACCTAGTGCTGACACATTACCATGGAACCAAATGAGATTTTCACTCATTCCCAGAGAAAAATGATTAAAATGCAACACTCTGCAAATGTATTAACGTATGGTAATGCAGTATGAGTCTGTGTATGCTGCTCCGTATGGTTTTGGAAGAACACAATCTTCTGCCTTGTTTCCATTACTTAAACTGATATTTTCTAGTCAATAGGACTGAAAAGCTGAATCAGAGCTTTTCAAAAGCAAAGGAAACTGGATAGTTTGTCAAGTTTGGTTGGGCCATACCACGTGGGTGAATTGCTATCCTTGGCCCAGTGAGCATAGTTTGACAGAGTCAACTAAGAGCGCAATCCTAAACTGGAGTTAGGCCGGCAAAAACTAAGCCAGCAAAGTTTGGCCAGCACAAGGGACACCGTAAAGCGTGTTTGGACCACTCTCGGAGTCAGGGAGGATGGTGCATGTCTGTGCGCTGGCCTCTCTGACTCCGAGAGTGGTGTCCCTTGTGCTGGCCAAACTTTGCTGGCTTAGCTTATGTCTAACTCAGTTTAGGATTGCGCCCTAAAAAGCAGTCAATCTCTTCCAGGACAGACCATTTAACGATGTAGGCACATTGGGCATGAGTTCATTTTGTCTTGATTTCTGACATGATAAAATTGGACTCAGATGTTGGCTACATAATATGTATTGATCTCTTAGGTGTATTGTGGGCATGACAGCTTCTGGCTTTTTGGTCTGGACTGTTCTACTGGTCTAGGGTACAGGCAGTTCTTTGGAAATGGGCAGTTCTTTCTGCAATGGGCACCCCATGATGTTCCCCTGAGTGCACATTGGGTAGTTACCATTGCCACTGGGACTGGGGTTGGCAATTAATCTGGATCAAAACCTTGATTTTAAAAATGAGCAGGGCCATACACCTGATTGTGAAACAAGCTTTCGGTATTAACTAAACCCTATAAACAAAATGCACCAATGATGGCAGTGGGGAGCACTCACTTTTGTTGGCCAACACCAAATATTCCACTCAACCTATTGCTGGTAGATAGAATTCTCATGATGTATTTTCCTTCGTATGACAAAAACCCTCAGCAAGGCACATGGTGGAATCAAATGCAACCTTCTGCACTGGATAAATGAGTATTGTTTTAATAATTGCACTATCTCTTCTATTAGGTGAATGTCCAAATATAATACAATGATCAATTAGAGAGTTGGGAGTTAGGCTAAATCATGCAGACTTGACACTCTTTCTCCCCTTAATGAGCTCCTAGTCAGAGGAACTCTTATTTATTCGTGCCTTTATGTTTGTCTTGTATCCACAGGCAACTAGGTTGCCATTCAAGGCAGAGGTAAGGGTATTCCACTTGTGCTATATGGATCCTAAGCTAGGCCTGCAGGAGCAGCAGTAGCCTAAGGAAAGCCACCTGTTATTTTGTGGACTTGCCAACATTTTCTCCTAGTAGAATTCCTATGCCTTTCTTGAATGCAGGGTCAACAGCAATAGAGCAGTGGTTCCCAAACTGTGGGTTGGGACCATCCAATGGGTCGCGAGCCAATTTCAGGTGGGTCGCATGGCAGCTAGAGCAGCCATATTGAACTTGAGCTTGAGCAGCCATATTGACGCTGCAAAGGGGGGGCCCTGTGTGGTTGTTTTGCTTGTGTCAAGGTTGTACGTACTGTCAAGGTAGTTTCCTTTCTGATTCCCTTTGCTATTGGAAAATGGCTGAGAAATAACCCAACTTATTGCTGCGTTCTCAGGAAAGCAGCAGGCTCTGGAGGCACAATGACGGCCCTTCTGGCCATGACATCACTTCTGGTGGGTCCTGGACAGACTGTCACTGTGGGTCCCGTTGCTAAAAGGTTTGTGAACCACTGTCTTAGAGGCAGTTCTATCCTGCATGGCAATGCAGTGATGGAGAGAGCTGCACTTGGTGCTCCTGTTTATCATGGAGCTTTCTCAGACTCATGAGCCCTGCAAGAACCAAATGGCTGGCTATCTGAACAGTTTGTATTACTTAAGAATGGTGGCAGCCATCTTCACAGAAGTATGGATTGCCCTGTCAGTCAGTCAAAGGTATCCCCCTGTTAAAGACAACGTTCAGTATCAATAGTTTACATACTGAAAGACTGCCGTCAGTACCATTTATGAGAAAGAAAAAACTCAGCAGGCCAAAAGAGAAGGAGAAGTAGCAACAGCATCTTGTTCTCATTCAGGGGTCGTCTATGCATTTTATAATCCACTAGCGTTTTGTGACCCGGCGTTGCCCGGGGGCAGAAATCATCCCCAGGCTCTATTGGGAGGAGGAATGAGTGTGTTCTGCAGTGCACCCCCACCTCTGGGGGCGTATGGGGGGCCCTACCCCCACAGCATATCTGTCCAGATCGTAAGGAAGGAGTGCACCACGTGTGGTGCACATCGTTCCAGGCGTTCCAGAGGAATGGTGGAACATACACACAAAAATGCAAACCTCCCTCAAAAGCATGACATAGTGAGATCCATATGTAGACATATAGAACCCGTCCCTGAAATAAAACAGTATTGATGACCTGGAACCCACAATGCACACTATCACTGTGAAATGAATGAGGAAACAGGGACAGCATCAACTAAGAGAGCAACATGAAGGTCCCACCTACTGTCTGCAGGTCCAGCCCTCACGTATGAGAAACAGGCAGAGGTGGCCTGTGAGCTCCCTGGACATAGGCCCCTCTCAGATCCGACTGGCTGCTGGAACTCTGTGGATCCTGCTCTTTCCTCCCTGGCCCACTCAGGCCACGCAGGCGAAGCACTTTAGTTTCACTTTCTGTTCTGCTCAGTTTCAGCTGAGCTGCTGCAGAATCGTCTGTGACCACAGGGTGGCAGCAGACCTGTAGCCCCATGCAATCCCCTTGGTTCCTGACGATCCGGCCCCCTCCCTGAAAAACGGAGGGCTGTAGGGGGGTCTGACCCCCGCAGTGATTCCTTCCAGGCTGCAAGGAACGTGTGTGCCAAGTTTCGTGGCCGTGGGTCAAGGCATGGAGACGTGTATAAGGAACATACATACATACATACATACACACACACACACAAACGTCCATTTTTATATATATAGATTTAAAGCTAGGCAATATGTCTGAATTCACAAAGGGTCATTCGCTTGACAGTAGTATTCCAGGTGAACTGATTGCACGAGCACAAAATGGTGTGAGTTTAAGTATTCTAGGCCGGGTTGTTCATGCAGATTAAGTCAGCAATTAATCTGGATCAAAACCTTGATTTTAAAAATAAGCAGGGTCATACACCTGATTGCAAAACAAGCTTTTGGTATTAACTCAATCCAATAAACAAAAGAAAAGGTCAACTTTCGCCACATAATCTGTTTGATGTGCTTGTAACTGGCAATATGCAAAGCAGATATTTAATTTTCATTTTCTAAAACACAAATGTGGTGTCCTTCAAGTCCATTTTGTTTATATCTTGCCTTTTCCCAATTACGTATCCCAGGTACTGACCAGGGTTAGTTCTGCTTAACTTTAACAGGTACTGTCCCAGGCCCTTTTCATTTTCATGTGCCATGCAGAGCACAATCCTAACCTGGAATTAGGCTGGCACAGTTAGGCCAGTGTAGTTTGGCCAGCACCAGGGCCACTGTAAAGCACGTTTGGACTGCTCTCAGAGTCGGGGAGGATGGCACATGTCTGTGTGCTGGCCTCTCTGACCTCAAGAGTGGTCCAAACATACTTTATGATGCCCCTTATGCTAGGCAAACTCTGCTGGCCTAACTGTGCCATCCAAACTCCACGTTTGGATTGTGCTGTTATTTATGCAAACATTTGTTTACATTTTATAACACTGTTTCTCAAACTGTGGGTCGGGACCAAATGGTGGGTCGTAACCAGGTGGGTTGCGGAAAGCTGGGAACAGCCATCTTGGAAGCTGCAGACCTTACTCTTGCTACCAGTTTAAATTTTCAAGTGAAGGTGTTTTTTTTTTTTTTAAGATTCTTTTTAGTTCAGTGCTTTTGCATAATATTTTGTCCTAATCTTGCTTTCTGTCAGGGATGTTTCTTGGTTGTGCAATTGCTGCAGTCCATGAATGCCAGTTTGTATTCCAGGAGTGTCATTTGATTACATCACAATAACAGCACTTTCTGCTTATCACTTCCAACCAAGATGTCACTTCTGGTGGGTTCTGACATGAGTGCTAGTCTAAAAAGTGGGTCCCGGACGGTGCAAATAGTTTGAGAACTATTTGAGAATAGTTTTTATGTCTAGCCTCCCTTGCAGCCAATGCTTTCAAAGCCAGCAGTGTGATTAAAACATCCTGAAATTAACATCAAGCACATACCAATCACACAATAATAAAAAAGCACCTAAAAACAAAAAATAAGAAGCAGCAATAAAACAAGAAACAGTAGACATAAAATAATCCATTAAAAGCCCAGGATAATACCGTGGCCTTCCACTTGGTGCCGAAAATACAACGAAGTCAGCAGCAATAGAGTGTCCTGCAAGAGTCCATCTCCTCTCACAAATAAGAGGTCTGATGCATTTGCAATGGAAAGGATGATAAGGTAGTAAAGGATAATAAGGTAGACTTGCATTTGTGAGTCACAGATTGTTCAAAGACCAGACCATGAAGGAGCAACAAAAATGTGATGATTGGGAGCAAGAGATCTTCAGACAAAAGAGCCCAGCCCAGGAAAATTGAGGTGACACCAGAGACAATTAGAATGGACAAATAACTTTTGTCAATCCATCCTGTAGATGAGCTGTTCTGCCTCCCCCCCCCCGGCTGTCCTGATTTACCTGCCCTATTTGCTACTCATCCTTTTGAAAAGCTGTGCCTAAGAACTTCAAGGTATTGTTCTCCTGGATTCTTCAAACAACAGAGTGATGAGAAACAGCTGCTTCTCGTGGCAATTTTACAGTTCACGTCAATGGAGATTATCCACATAAGCCAAATGTTTTGTCCAGACAATACTTGAAAAAAATCCTCTGGGCATGTTTACATACAAAGCTGCCAATAATGGTATTGCACTGAATGTTTGAGTGCTAAATATAGTACCCACTAGCCTTGTGTTACCCGGCGTTGCCCGGGTAACAAAATATCCCAAGCTTCTAGGCGACTGCGGAAACTATGGATTCGACACTAATGTCAGCTGCTTTTGAGTATTTTTACATGGCACCCCCTTCGCAGCCCCACCCCAGGAGTGCTAGGGGTGTCATACCCCCTGCAGTATTTGTCACCAGACCGTAAGGCATACGTGCACCAAGTTTGGTATCAATCGCTCCAGGCGTTCCAGCAGGCCATGGTGGGAGTTTTATTTTGCACCCCTTCTTGCCCCCCATGCTGACGGGGGCCGAACCCGAACTCCAATCACGTCGGGAGCGTCGCCGCTCGTCTCGGTGACACAGGAAAGTACAGATTCGACACCGATATCGGCCTTTTCAACCATTTTCACATGGGGCCCCCTGTGCACCCCCACCCCCAGGGGTGCTAAGGTGGCCTGACCCCTGCAGTGTTTGTCGCCAGGCCGCAAGGCTTGCGCGTGCTGAGTTTGGTGCCAATCACTCCAGGCGTTCCAGAAGGGCATGGCGGATGTTTTCTTTCATGCCCCTTCTCACCCCCACACCAAGGTGGGGCTGAACCCTGACTCCAATGGCATCGGGAGCATCGCCGCTCCTCTCGGCGACCCCGGAAACTACAGATTCGACACCAATGTTGGCAGTTTTCAATCATTTTTATGTGGCACCCCCTGAGCACCCCCACCCCCGGGGGGGGGCTAGGGGGATCTGCAGTGTTTGTCACCAGACCGCAAGGCATACACATGCCAAGTTTGGTGTCAATTGCTCCAGGCGTTCCAGCAGGGCATGGTGGGCATTTTGTTTCGCACCCCTTCTTGCCCCCCCATGCTGAGGGGGGCCGAACCCAGACTCCAACAGCGTCAGGAGTGTCGCTGCTCGTCTTAGCAACCCCGGAAACTACGGATTTGATGCCGATATTGGCCATTTTCGATCATTTTTATGTGGCGCCCCCTGTGCACCCCTACCCCTGGGGGCATTAGGGGGGTCATACCCCCGCAGTATTTGTCACCAGACCGCAAGGCATATGTGTACCAAGTTTGGTGTCAATCGCTCCAGACGTTCCAGCAGGGCATGGTGGATGTTTTGTTTTGCACCCCTTTTTGCCCGCCATGCTGAGGGGGGGCCGAACCCGGACTCCAAATGGCATCAGGAGCATCACTGCTCATCTCGACGACCCTGGAAATGAGGGATTCGACACCAACGTCGGCCGTTTTTGATCCTTTTTACGTGGCACCCCCTGCGTGCCCCCACCCCCGGGGGTGCTAGGGGGATCTGCCCCACCCCAGTGTTTGTCGCCAGACCGCAAGGTATATGTGTGCCAAGTTTGGTGTCAATCGCTCCAGGCATTGCAGAGCCTATGCGGAACACACGTACACACAAATGTACAAACACACGTTCTCTTTTATATATATAAATTTGCTAGCACCTAAGATTACACCTGGCTGGAAACTTCGGATATGTTTGTTATTCATAGAATAACACACTTGTTCCTTATCTGACACACAGAGCTTCCAGCCTTAATACCTGTCACAGTGCCCTAGAGTTAAATGCTGGAGTAATAGGGGTTACAAGTGGCGTTCAGTTTGATCAGAGAGAGAAATACTGTTGAATATAGTAAAAACAAAACAAAACTTGGACACAGCCTCCTTACTAGCTTTCCTTGTTAGAGCTGCCTGATCTTATATGGTTTAATATAGAGAACCATCAGATACAAGTTGTTAGAAAAGAAGGATAAAGTGTACAGTACTGGTCCAATTGCTGTGATTTGAAGATATAGAGATATACATACTGTACAGTAGCGAAAGGTCTATGGATTTGGCAAACATCTTTCGTTGTGGAATGTTGTTTTGTTTCTGGTTGTTGGGAAAAGAAGATCAATGACTCAAACATTCTGCTTTAATAAATAGTGGTGCACCCTAGCCATAGGGGAATATTCCTGTACAAAGCAGTTTTTCATTAGAATGTAGGACATACAGGAATAGTATGTATGTATGTGTCTTTTTAAGCATGCAAAGTGCTCCATGTATATTATCTTGATGTCAATCTTATAAGAATCCTGTATGCTGAGATGTATTAACCCTCCTGTTGCAGAGGCTGAGAGGGAGCAGCTTGCTTAAGAGCATTTAGTGAGAATTAATGGTAGAGGCAAGATTTGCCCTGATCTGCAGCTGCGTCTCTTAGCTACTGTTCCACACCAGCTCTTTTATATATGACAGAGGATTGGAAAAAACATATAGGCAGAATTTTTGCATTTTTTAAAGCTTCATTAGCTTTGGGTGCAATCCTAACCAACTTTCCAGCACTGACACAGCTGTGCCAAGGGGGCACGCGCTGCATCCTGCAGTTGGGGGCAGTCACGGAGGCCTCCTTAAGATAAGGAAATTTTGTTCCCTTATCTCAGAGCTATATTACGCTTACCTTGGTGCTGGAAAGTTGGTTAGGATTGCACCCTTCATCTCATATATTTTGACTGTTTTGGAAATACCCCCCCCCCTTTTCCCTCAGAGCCTGGGAACTTTTCATGGGGAAAAAGTGGATGTCTGCAATTGGTTTATGTGATACGTGAGTCGTGCAAGAAGTTGTGACTCTGCTGTTTCCTAGGCTCTTTTAGGTTTTCGTCTGGGAGACTGATAAAATTAACAGACCATATGACTTATAAAAGACATATAAAAGAGTTGCCAGTCTGTGAGCGTCTTCATGGCAATAATTTAAATCACTTGGACCAAGTTCCTGTCCAAGTCTAGGTGGCCTCAGTTTAACCCCTTTCTCATTCACTTCTATCCATGCCAGTCTCTGCTCCTCCCACTCTCCAATGTTCCAAGAGGGCACGTTCAGCACCCTCCAGCAAAGCACCTCCCTCCCTCCACATTTCCTCTTCTTCTCCATGCCCTCTCCCTTTTCCAATCCAGAGAGTGAAAGGAGAAGGAGGGGCAGTAGAAGGAAGTAGATAATGGGTGCTCCCCATTAATGTGCTACCTGAGCCGACAGCTTCAGTTGGCTTCATGAATGGGCCTGCATTGGTTATGACTTCCATTCTTCAGAACTCAGGCCAAGACTTTGTGACGATTTCACTTTGCCCTTCGGTTGAATAGGATTTCAATCCAAGTCTCATCTGAACTCTTCGTGCACTGGATTAACCAACACTTTAAGTCGGTGGTTCCCAGCCTGGGGGTGGGGACCCCCAAAGGAGTCATGAAGAATTTTTCAGGAGGTGGTGAAGGGCTTGGGGCAGCCATCTTAGAAAGCTGAGCACCGCCATCTTGGAAGCTTCATTTTGGCTAGGGAAAAGGCTTCCCTATTGAACTGCCACTTCATCAATGCTTGTGGCTGTGAGGGAAATTAGCCTTGCTATGAGCTTGTCTTGGGGTGTGTGTGTGTGTGTGTGTGTGTGTGTGTGTGTGTGTGTGTGTGTGTGTGTGTGTGTGTGATGAAGTCTCTCTGGGTCTCTGTCTGAGTGGGCATGTCATGCTTCCATGCGTATACCTAGGTGAGTCTCAGCATACAGGAAAGAGGAATGTAAATACTCTGAAGATGATTTAAAATTTGGCTTTACCACCTATGTCAGCAAGGACATAGAGAAGCCACAGTGCAATCTGTGCAATGTGGTTCTCAGTGCTGAATCAATCACTGATCTCAAAACTGAAACGTCACTTCCAGACAAAGCAGTCAGAAAATTCTAAAAAGGATGTGGAGTTCTTTTGACTTTCAACAAGTGTGATTCATTAACAATAAGATTTATAGTTGTTTATTAACAACAATAAGTGACTTCACTTCTTGCTTACTGTCACTTCTGGCCCTAGATCTTGGGAGGGTCCCATCAGTTATACATAAAAAGAGGGTTTGGGTGCAAAAAAGATTGGGAACACTGCTTTAAATAAAGGCCATAGCCTGAAAGTCTTAACAAGTTCCCAATTTTTATATTAATTTATGTTGTGTCTGGGACAATAGGTCTCCAGTTTAGTTTTGACTTATGCCTTCACAAGGCCCACAATCTGGACCTTGCTGAGGGAAAGTCTATAAACTCAGTCTTTGTTAGCAGTTCTTTACAAAAAGCCCCTGCTATTCATCAAGTCATTAAAGTTAAACCTGTAGCCAAGGATCTCTTTGGAGAGTCGTACGTTCGCTAACAAAGAAACCAGCACAATGTGGGAATTGGAAGAAAGCAAGCAAGTTCACGAGCCTGCTGGGAAGAAAATATGGATATAAAACTTGCAGCAGATTTTTGTAGACTGCAGGATTGTTGGACAATTGAAATGCTGCTAATAGAGAGATGAAGAACTGAGCAAAATAATGTAATTACGACGTTCTTAATAAATCCACTTTCTGCTCTTGGAGTTGACCTCTACTGTCATTATTTTATATTGCGGCTTAGTAGAGTGATAATCAAAATATAAATTAATTGTTTCCTTTGTACAGTCTGCATTATTTATGTAGCTCTCTATAAAATATGCATTGTTTGAGAGACAGAGTATGTTTACTCCTGAAGAACTTCTGATTCCTTAATGAGGGCAATAGCTAGACGTGACGTGTCAGATGCCATGGGGACCAGCATCCCTGGGGTGTTTCCCACCCCCAGCGGAATTGTTTAGAAGAACTCAGCGCATGAAGCCTGCATCATATCTAGCAAGTTTGTCTGCCAGTAGCTGGTGTTGACGTGGGTTTATGATGCAGAAACTTGCTAGGTGATGAGTAGGTCGATGAGTGAATGGATGGTCAAGGTGGAAAAATTGTCACAGATGTGCCAATCCCCAAATGATCTGCTCTACTTTGGTTGCTGTCTGTTTAAACCAGTGATTTTCCAATCTTATCCATCTCATGGCACACCAAGGTGCTAAAAGTGTCACGGCACACCATCAGTTTTTTGACTGCCGGCCAGGGACTCCGATCCCTCAGTGAAACTTCCCCAAACTCCCACAGCACACCTGCTGACCATCTGTGGTACACTAATGTGCCATGGCATAGTGGTTGAAAATCACTGGTTTAAACAGTTGCCCAGATGACATTTATATGGGATCTCTAGTAATGTACAATTTATAGAATGTTTGACTGCAATCCTATTTATATTTACCTGGGAGTAAGTTACCCCACTGAAATGGGAGTAAAACACACTGACAGCGCAATCCTATACCGCCTTGCACTGGCCAAACGCTGTTGCAAATGTGCCGTAAAGTGCGTCTGTGATGGCGTTCCAGAGGTGTTCTGGGGGGTGTAACTGGGTGGTGCAGTGGGCGGAGATGGCAGTTGTGACGCGGTTGTGACGCAGGACGGCCGTAGTGCCAAATCCTAATGCCCGTCCCCAGCCATGGCGGCCCCAATTCGGGCTGCCCCGTGCACGTTCCTCTGTGCTTGCAAAGCAGCAGACGCAGATCTGAGCAGGCCATAGGGGTGACTGGGGCAGGTGCCAGGGAAAACCTCCCCTTGTCCTGGACGTTGCTGCTGCCGCCTCCTAATGGGCTTTAGGATACAGCCCTGCTATGTCGGCCTTACTAGGCTGGCTTAGTATAGGATTGTGCTCTGAGACTTATTTCTGAGTAGACCTGTATAGGATTTGATAACACATTCTATTATGCATGTCTGAATAGCTGCTACGAGTAACTTCTAAAAGTACTGGTAGATAACAAGGAATGTGGAGACATTATACAATTAGTCATGGAACAACCTATAATATGGGACCAAATCCATGATGGGAATTTTATGACAAGGATAAGAATGACATGTGGTCAGCCATGCAGAGAATAGTGGCATAAGCCTATGTACTAGGACTCTTCAACCATTTTTGTGTGTGCACATTTGTGCAAGTATCAGTGTTTCAAGTACCATCTTCTATCTTTGGGTAGTACTTCTGCAAGCTCCAGCAGTGGTAGCAGCTGTTGATATGAGCACAGATATGAGTGGATCTTTTCTCTCCATCCCCAAACCATGCCGCTTTTTGGAACTTGCCTATAATACTGAGGCCAAAGGAAAGTTGGCTAAGATTGCACCCCTAGCCATATAACTTTCCGAACTCATCACACTAGCAGTGCAATCCTATGAACATCTTCTCAGAAGTAAGTCTCATTGTGTTCAGTGGAGCTTACTCCCAGAAAAGTGTATATAAGACTGCAGTCTAAAAGGTTCTTATTGGACCATATTGACTTAATGCTATACTGCCACGGGTTGACTGAGGGCCCAATCCTATCCAACTTTCCAGTGCCAATGCAGCCATGCCAGTGGGACCTGCGGTGTATCCTGCTGTGGGGAGGGCAGTCTCGGAGGCCTCCTCAAGGTAAGGAACCATTTGTTCCCTTGCCTCAGGGCTGCTTTGGCATTAGAAAGTTGAATAGGACTGGGCCCTGAGCCAAGAGATTGCTGACTACAAGTGTCGAATAAGCATGGACTAACTTTTTGAAACAGCAGCTCTTTCACTGGCTGCAATTGGATACCAAAATGTGATCCATGCTGTGTTCAGCACATGCAGCAACACACCTGCCTTGGCCTTTGGCTGAAAGCCAACTATAGTGATCCTTGACTCCACCTCTGCTTCACCACAGCCAGGTGCAAACGGTGATGGGGATGATGCAACAAATTCTTTACTGCATCCCATCAGCCACATACTGGAAAAACCTGTGTAAATGAGTACAGAGCTACATCTGACTTACAGATCAGGGATTCTAACATGCAACTCTAAAAATGGTCTGCCAGCTGTACAAAGACCTACTTAAAGGCAATCACATATAACACATATTTTATAAGCAAGAGGTACCAAGACTGAGAACACAAGGTTGATTAGCATAAGGGCAGGCTGTGCAGCAAGATTCTAATTTGCTTTTTTCCTTGATATTGTTAAACTATCAAGAGCCATAAACACTTGCTGATCTACTGTAAATCATGTATAGATACCAGTAGTTCCAGATTGATCTTCTGCCAGCTTTGTTGTGAGTTACTGAGTCTCAACTGATAAAAATGAAATCTGAACATTTTGTGGCTCTGTCCTTGTATAGAGCTTTTGAAAGCATAATTTAAATCATTTATCACAATTAAGCAAAAACAAAAAGAAACCCAGGAAAACTTGGGTTTATTTTGTTGCAGTTTCACATCTCACAGTCCAGAACTGGTTGAAACTGGCAT
>JAJKFI010000029.1:1922715-1952553 GCA_029204185.1 Lerista edwardsae | reverse complement strand
GGTCTCCAAGCCCCCAACTCTGCTGCTATTTACACAAATACACAACATATTTATCATTCAGTGATCTGTCTTGAATTGCACTGCAAAAACCCACACTGAAGTTCCAATGCTTAACAAGGAATGCTGGTGCCTTTAGATTCAGGAAATATGTTGCCCCGCTGTAGAATCCACTGCCAATAAAATAAGCAAGTCATCAGTCCCCGGGAGGAGTATAATGAGGGAAGTGAGGAAGGAAGGAAGGTTAGCTATTTGTTCAAATAAAGCCATTCTACTAATGCCTTGTGTTTCCAAACCAGTAATGCAACATGATATATAAGTTTAATTTCAAAGGATACGCAGAACCAAGTCTGCAACAAAAGGACAGCGATTCATTTTTCTCCCTATAGCAGATTTCTCAGGGTTAACCCTGCGCTGTACAGAGCTTTGTGTGGGTGCAGTGCAAGTCTAAGGGCTGAATATGCCACTGTGAATAACTGTTCCATGAAACCTTCTTCAAACAAACCAATAAAATCACCAAGAAGGAATGATTGGGAGCAGAAACGCAGGGGGTGGGTGGGTGGAAATGAGGATACTTAACCCTTTATGCAACACAGGAAAGACAAACAAATGCCGGGTCTGGTATGTCCTTAATTGACCTTCTCAATGCATTGGGCAGCCCAATCCTAAGCAGCGCCGGCACAGTAAGGTGCACAGCGCTGGTGCAGCAAGGCTGCATCCTAAACCCAGTAGGCGGCAGCAGCAGCAGCACGCAGGGCAAGGGGAGGTTTTCTCCTTGCACCCAGGTAAGCCCCAGCCAGCCCTATGAGGCTGCTCAGATCTCCGCCTGCTGATTTGCAGGCTCAGGGGAAGGTATGCAGCAGGGGCCCGAATAGGGGCCTCTGGGGATGGGGCTTAAGATATAGCGCAACAGCCGTTGTTCATTGCTGCCCCTGTTGCTGCCCACTGCGCCATCCTGCTATGCCCATGGCATGTACCTTGCGTATCTTGTAAAGCACAGGTATGTGCCCAAATTCAACAATGGGAATGCATTTAGGAGCAGGCTATTTCTGAAGGAAAGAGGAGATATTTCTAAGCATATGAATAGGCAATCTGTTCAGACGCCTCCTACTGTGGAACAGGGGCACTGCTTCTACCCCCTTCCAATTACAAAATGCTTAACTTTCCATTAAAGGAGAAGAGGATCAATTCTACATATCAAAACCCAGCAGGCAAAGCCACCCTAGAGAACAGCTTCAAGCTCTCCGACGCTGTACATTCTCCAGTCTAATTACACAAACACTCCTGCAGGCTTGGACGTCCGTCACGAAAAATTATTCGTAATGGTCTCAAGCACCCGTACATTCGAAAGGAATCCTTTGACTCAGATGGAGTCCAGCCCACTTCTTGCTGCCAGCAAGGCAACTTTCTGTTATCCTGACCATTTGATCAGAGCAAAATACAATACTTGCCCTTCCCTGTGTCTTAGTTTTGGAGTGAACCAGCTGTCCCTACATTCCAAAAGCAGTTACTTTAATTGCCAGGTCAAAGGAGCCGTGGCTATGAGACAAATGCAGTTGATTGCAAAATATCGCCCCTCAAACTGCATGGTAATGACAGAGAGAGGGGTTGCCTCTCACAGTTATGCATCACTTCCCCATTGCACTGCCATCTTCTTTTCAGCTTGCTGCATAGCCTGTATTTATTAAAACACTCTTCCTTCTTCTATGGACTGTGACAGCAAAGTCTTGGTGCAATAAATGTTATGCAAGGCATGTCGTGTTAGATTCTTTTCTCAAGGATGGCTTCAGCCACTAAGATTCTGTGACAAATATTCCTCTGAACGTAAGCAGCCAAGCCTAACGGCTAATGATGGACTGAGGCAGTACATTACAGCACTCTTAAAATAATTTAGCAGCTCTTTTAAAAGGGTATGTGGAAAGTTATATATGTGGCATTATGGCCCTGCCTTTGGACTTATGGGCAAAAGGGCCTGTCTTTGGTGATCACTAATGCCAGGCTGCTGTCCGAGCTGCTTCTCATTTTTCTTCCTATTAGAGCAATCAAATGCTGTACAAAGCAAAATACAGCTTGACCCCCAGAGGAGGAGAAGTGGCCATAATTAAGGCTACAGTCCTATGCATACGGGAGCAAGCTCTATTCAACCTAGTGGGATTTGCTTATAAATCAGGAGGTATTGCATTGGGCTGTAAATATACTTAATGGCATAATCAAATGGTTGCTCTGCACCAGCAGAGCGTGCACTCTGTTGGTGCAGGCGGCTGCAAAAGTGCCGTAAAGCACTTTACGACAGTGTAGGAGTTACTGGAACTGGGTGGAAAACAGCACCATCCTTCCAGCACCAGGGCAGGCTTCCATGCACACCAGAGCAGGTGAACTCCTCCCTGAGCAACAGAAGGGCAGGAGAAGGTTGCAGGAGGGCCAGGCAGGAATGTCATAGGGCAGGGGCAAGCAGGGAGAGGGCAGGATTGGCAAACAGGGTCCCTGGAGAGGGGCAGAATGGGTGATGCTGGCACACACTGTATCCTCTCCTCTCCCCAGGCAAGATCCGCTAACACATATCCACTTGGACATGCACAAGTGATTTAGCAGGCACAGGCCCTAGTAGATTGGCCCCTTTAGGATTGGGCCATCACTATCCTAGCAGGAGTTAATGGTTTAGCATTATGTCTGACTCAAGGGATTATTACTGCAAAACCATAAAACACGGCATGCTAAAGTGATATTCACCAAGATGCTATAGTTATTTCATTAATATTGCTTGGACTGGCATACAATATTGGATATTTAATCCAAGGGTGATTAAAAAAACCCTAAATATCCATTATAAGTTCTGAGTTACTTTTTTTCAGCTGAACATTCTACTGCTTTAGTTTTTCTAGGGTATCCGAGCTACAGAAGTACCAAAATGTCGTCATATTAAAAACAGTGGCTTTGAAGTCTTTTAAAAAGTAAAATAAATAAAAAATGGTTGTGATTAGAACTAGACTCACTCCTTAAACATGACATGAAAGATTATAGAGGCACATCCAGCTTTCGTCTCCATTGCTTTTGAAATCTCTGGTCAAATAAAAAGATCGAATGCTTTGTCTACTACCATTAAAGCATTAGGAAACATGGTATGAAGTTTAAGTTTGGTCTATAACACTTTCTGTAGTAAAGGATTTTCAAGAGTGGCCTGCAATCTAACTCGGAACATTTCCTTTAAATGCACAGAGATTGCCTGGGGAACAAGGGGCTCATGGTGGGTGGGGACTGGGGAGTTCCCTGTCAAACACTGCTTTAACCGTGAGAAATCAAAAGCACAAAGCAGGTGTGTTTCTGCAAGCTGTGCAATGAAGTAAATAAAGCAATGTATAAATCCACCCCGTCTCAAGGGTGATTAATTTAAAAATAGGAGACAATAACAGCTACTTTGTGCTGTGAATTAAGGACGAAAGAACCTTTTGCACAGAACAACCCGCATGGCTAATGGATCAATAGGTTGCCTTCCTTTGAAAAATCTCCTTCTCTACCCTTTTCCCTCTTGCAGATTTGAGAAAAGGCAGATTAGCACTTTATTCTAACAGCTGTAAAGCCACTCACCCTGAAGATCTCTATCAGTGCAAGCCCAATTGTTTCCAAGTGTGATTGATGCTGATGGAAAACTCTGCGACTTGGGCTGATCAACCTGATCTTAGAAATTGGAACTGGGTCAGTGCGGTTACACCAGGAGGAAAGGCGGGCTAATATTCTCCCTGCTATTTTCCCCAATATGAATTGCCAGCTTCTATTTGCCTGCAAGGGAAATACAGTGATACTGTTTGTTTACCCCTGTTAGGTATGTAACAACTGTGGTGGTGGTGGTGGTGGTGGAGAAAAGAGATAGTACGTGAGAAAGAGAGGGACATACACACATAGTGAAGAACAGATGTATGCATGGAAACAACATACGCAGACTATTGGTCAATTTAGCATGGTATAGTCTACAGTGGTTCCCAACAGGTGGGTCACAAAGCACTTAGAGCAGCCACATTGAAAAGATGGGATGCTGGAAAGGGAGAGGACTGTTTGGTTGTTTTGCTTGAGTCAAGGTTGTCAATAGGCTTTTTTCTTTCTGATTCACTTTGCTATTGGAAAATGGCTGAGAAATATCCCAACTTATTGCTGCATTCTCAGGAAAGCAGCAGGCTCTGGAGTCACAATTACGGCACTTCTGGCCATGACATCACTTTCTGGGGGTCCCAGATTGATTGACATTCTAAAAAGTGGATCCTGGTGCTTAAAGGTTTGAGAACCATTGGTCTACCCTGACTGGCAGTGGCTTTCCAGCACTTGACATAAGTTTTTTTTTTTCCAGAGCTACCTGGAGATTTAAGGACTGAAAAGCAGTTATGTTCTCAAAACTTTGGTCTTCGCAGCAGTTACCAAACATTAGCATCCTGTGACACCTCTATGTGCTGTAAACACAGCACCTGGCTTCTGTATGTGACTAGTAATTCCATCATTGCCAATCACTTCCTGGTTCGCATGACACTGCAAATGCCTTTTAGAAGACACCAGCAAATGCCTTTTAGAAGACACCACTGTGAAAGCACAGTGAAAATTTTCACTGTGCACAGAATTGCTTTTCAGAAGACTCTGGCAGGCCTTCTGAAGTGCAGGAAGGCTGCATTCAACCTCCCTGTGCTTCAGTAGAACTTTGCAGCACCCTGTGCATTCTTGCTGCCAGCCAGTTGCTGCCCTGCAGTTCCTTGGGGAGCGTCTTGCAATGCCCCAGGGCAAAGTGACACACAGTTTGGGAACCATGGCCTTAAAGGTACAGCCACTGTATACCCCTGGGCAGAACTTGCTCAGGATTTGAATCTGGGACCTCTTGCATTCTAAGTGAACATCATATCTGAGACCAAGCCTGAGCAGAAGAATGAAATGCACTGATACACATAATTCCCTGGCTAAGCGTTTTGACTTTGGAAGGACCTGGAATCCATTAAGGCTCTGTCAAAAAGAATAATTTCAAAGGAACAGTCCAAAGGTGTCCTGCCAGGGGTTGGTTTACTTAGAAGAAATCAGAGCTGGAACTGAAATAGAGAAATTTTTATCGGAGAAGCTCAGCTTGTCTTCAGGAGTTTCTTCCTGTGACTAAAACGACTGATGAATCATTGCAGAATTTTAACAAAAATACAATTTTGTGATGTGGATAACATGAAAGTGCAGCTACTGAAAATGGTTAGAAGGGATTGAACCAGGTACCCCATAAATGCTGAATGTAATTTGGTAGTCTGTTATATTAAATAACTCAATGGTTCCTTTTCTGCAAAGGGAACATACAACTGCTCGTTTGCAGGGAAGAACACAATCATGATAATTATGAACACAATTATGATAAAATTAATTTGCCAAATGTAGAATCAAACAGAACTTTCTATATGAAAAAGTCAATTCTAGGCTCAGAGAAGTGAGCAAACATTTATTTGTGAGAGCAATGGATAAGAAACAGTTCCATCCCACTGTAGATTTTGTTGGGAAAAGTGTTGACACAGAACACTGATGAAAGTGTGGGCTACAACTAAAAGTTTCCAGCTGGAAGAAGCATCACATTGGACACTATTATCATCCATCCTCTTCCTTGTTCCTCTTGATGTGTGAATGCCATAATTGTGAATCATAAAGACTCTTTATGATTCTATTAGTTGACCTTGGTTAAATGATTCGTCAGTGGCCATCTGCCCTCTCTAACGACTGCAGATGAACAATAGAAATCAAAGCAAATCAAGACAAAAATTTGTTGCTATAGCAAAGTGCAAAAGCTGACATAATTCAATATGCACCCTATCATGCCCTGCAATTCATATGGCTTGTTCAGCAATTCTTTGCTCACCCCATCATGCCATACAATTAATACGTCTTGTTCAGTTAGAAATCTCATTCTTTGGCAATTCCTCTCCCCCCCCCCAAAGAGAATAGCATGAACGGAAATGAAAAATGTAGCATTTTTCTCCTATTCCCATTTTCTTTTCTAGAGCTCGCTCACTCTGGACTTCCCTGGCACCAAATTACAATTGGATACTGTGAGCTTGTCCGGCCTCATTCCTTTAGTTATCGAACAACGGGCACGGAACCATTAAATGTGAGTTGGCTCTTTTTCATATGAATGACTTTCTTAGACAAGGGAGGTAATGATTCATATAGTTTTCATGCCTCTTTCCTTCTCCTCTTATGCTCTGCAATAAATGAATGAAAACAATCCCTACCCCATAATCCAGCTTTGAGGCATATATATGCAGAAGAACCACACGCACCTCAGGTGCTATATGTGTGGTTCCTTCCCCTGCTCCAGCTGCTGGAGCTACACATAATAGGAGGGTTCCCAGATTGTATAGAAGAAGGAATTTAGACAGGTGCAGCTCATCATGGAAGGGTTTCAAAAGCTCTACCTGCCAAAATTCTCTCTTCTATACAATGGTTAAAGGTATAGGCACTCTGTCCCCGTTTGTATCTGGGAACCCTACATAACAGTGATACTGAAGCAAAGGTCAGGAAAGTGGTATTCATAAATCTAGGCCTGGTCTCAGGGCCGGCCTATTTCTAAGGCCATCTGAAGAGATTGCTTCAGGCAGCAGATTGGGGTGGGACACCCATTTCTGTTGGCCTCCACTGTGCCTCCTCCTTTTCACTCCCTTGGTTGGGAAAGGATGAGAATGATGGAAAGGAGGAGGAAATGTGGACAGGAAGAGAGTGCTGAACTAGAATGCTGAACTAGAACACTGGTTAGTGGGAGAAGCAGAGGCTGGCACGTTGGCAGATAAAGGGGCCAGCATTTGGCTGCCTCAGGTGTCAGGACATCTTGGGGCAGCCCTACCTGGTTTACAGTTATGCAAAAGATATTGAGTGGGTGAATGGATTGTACCACTTCAAGTTGCAAGGAAAGGCTGTTGTCATTCTTATTTGCCTAGCGTTGTACAAAACTCCCTCAAATGACAAACATGTAGAACACAGAGAGGATCATTTTACCCTACCTATTCCATGCTGAGGCCAGGTTTCCAATCAGAGTGGGTATCAGTGATGTCATGCAGGGGGTACGCGGGGGTACGCGAGTACCGGTTTCTAGGATTACAGCTGGCCCCGCCCATTTGCCCGCCCACTCGTCGACTCTGCCCTCTGCAATGTTTGAATTTCCTGCATGTTTGAGTTGCCTGCATGTTCTCAGAGCCAGGCAGGCAGGCAGGCAGCGAGCGGAGCCTTTCCTTTCCTTGCCACTGAAAAATGAGTTGCTCTGGGGTTTTAACATGATGCCAGGCCTCCTTAACATGTTCTGGGGGTGCTGTGGAATACTGTTGCAACTGTTGGGTCAGTTTAAAATCATCTGAGGCCTCAAAAAGGGCTTTTTTCATGTCACTTCCTGCCACGACATCACTTCTGGCTTATGTCGTCACTTCCGGTGGGCGGGTCCCGACACGTGCCAATCAAAAGTGAGTACCTGTTCTTAAATCATTTAGATGACACTACTGGTGGGTATGCAGGAAAAAACATTCATGACTGTGTTTGCCCCACCTGCAGTGGCACAGTCCATTTTACTACTTCAAGCCTCCTGAACTACTTACTCCCAGGAAACTGTGTGTAGGATTTATAGCCTTACTGCCTAATCCTAACAAACCTCCCAGCAGCTGCAATGGAGCCCTGAGGTAAGGAACCAATATTCCCTTACCTTGAAGAGGTCTCCACTACTGCCTCCCCCACAAGATGCCCCGTGGCTGCATCTGTGTGGCAGATTGGGCTGCCAGATCCTGAAATGGGGGTAGAAGGAATAGATCTGCTGTGCACTGCCCCAGCTTTTTTTTTATTGTGTGCTGTAGTTGTGTTTGACTTCTCTTACTGTGAAACAATTTGTCTTCAGAGAGGCTGATAAGAGCTTATGCAATTATTTAGTTTAATAATTAGTTTAGTTTATGTATAAGCTGCACCAGTAGCAGAGTGAAATTTCACCATTATATTTTCAAAGCCTTCTGGATTATATCTTTTTTGGGGGGAGTGGCGACGGCAGTTCTCGTTTGGTTAATAGCAGTGTATATGTTTGCTCTGGCCTTGCCTCCACCGTTGATTGACAGATGTGTCACGTTGACAGGTTTCCGTGACCCATTTGCGTGAGAAGAAAAGCCTCCTGCTTGATGTCCACTGCCTAGAAGGCAGAAACATTTGATGCAATCATGAACGGGTCAGCACTTGGGTCCCACAGGCAGGAGTACTTGCTCAGACAAGCTCTGCCGTACCAAGGATATGTCGTTGATGCAAAATGAAATTAATGTGGTGGTGTAGTAGACGAACCTATCAAACTGCTTCATATTGAATCGGACCACTTGTCCATTTCAATCATTATTAACTGTGATGACTGGCAGAAGTTCTATGGGGTTTCGGATGAATTACTTTCCCAACCCTTCTTGGAGATGCCAGAGATTGACCTAGCAGAACTAACAGAACAGACTGGGAAGTGCAGTCAATGGTGGCACATAGAATTCTGGCAAGAGGTCAAACTACATGTGTTAAACACAGTGGCATAGCTGGAAGGCGTGCCACTCTGGGGCACACCTTCTAGGCCCGCCCCCTTATCTGTACCCCTCAGGACGTGATTGGAGCACAGCTCTGATAGTGTCTGGAGGGTGTTCTGAGAGCCAGGGAAGCCGCGAGTGGCCTCCTTGACCCTCAGAATGCCTTCAAAGGGCTAAGAACCAGAAGTCATGATTTCTGACATTCTGAGGGTCTGGGAAGCTATGCACGACTTCCATAGCCCTAAGAACACTCTCTGGATGTGACCAGTTGCATTCCGAGGGGGCTTGGAGGCTGTGAGCAAGCGGGGGAAGGACTGTGGCTATTGGATTGACGTAACAGGAGTGGCATAGCCATCCCTGGCAGAGTGCCACCTGGGCTCCTGTGAACCCCCCTCAGCTATGCAACTGCTTAAACACATCGGTTGACCCTGTTTTTTCCCCTTAAAGCAGATGCAGGAAAGGGATCAGGATTAGGACCATTGCATGAGAGGATGGGGATATTTTACCTCTTCCAGCTTCTGATAAAAATTGCACCCTGATGTGGCTATTGCCCTGGCTATTAAAAACAAACAAATGTGGCTATTAAAAACAAATAAATATTGCCCCCCCCCCTGGTGCTGTGGCCTTGATTGCAATCATCATCACCCCTGCAATTGCTATTTAACTCCACATTTAATATAACATACAGACGTGCTCCAGTTTCCAATGATTTGGAATCCCCGGTTTCAGTTATCCACAGATACCATAGATACTGGGACTCCTATTAAAAAGATGGGGAATGTTAAACAAATCTTTTTTTTACCTTGTGGCAACAAAACCACTGATGACCCCCCGTCTTTAAAAAGGTACCCCCAGTATCCACAGTGGGGTCCAGAATGGAGTTTCAGCAGATACCGGGGCAGGCCTCTCTAGTTTGACCCCGAGTGACAGGGCAGCACAACAGGCCGAACACAAATGCATGACAATGAGCTGTAAATCTTTGAACTCCTGCCATGTTCTTAAAAAAACTGTGCATAGAATGTCATCTGTTGGCAACATGAGACGTAGGCGAGGCTGTTCTGCCAGGGAGGAGACTGTGAGGATGAGCTGACAGGTGAGAAGATTTTGAGAAATTGACCTCATTTTCTTAGGAGACCAAGCAGAATTTGGGACATTTTTCAAAAAGACCAAAAAACTATAAGAGATATACATTAGAACCATGATAAACTGAAAATATCTGTTCATTGCTTTTAAGAGTTCATAGCTTCTCAGCCTTTCACGTTATGGCAAAATAGGTTTAAATTCACAGAGAATAAAGTGAATTGCCCCCCCCCCCCACAGGGCTGTGTTTGTGCTGATGCTTCTAGAACACGGAAAGTCATTTCCTTATCTAAAAATAGTAATGGAGAGAAGGAAGGAATTATATTTGAATTTACTTGTGAGAAAGGCACAGGCATTGTTGAACACAACTATATGCATTTTGCATATCGTTGGGGGCATGGGGGAGGCGTACAATGATCACCAGTGGTATGAGAATACCGCTGGCTCCAAGGGTTGTAAATGGGCAGTAAAGGATGCTTACAGAACTTGGAGTGCCTGTGCTGGGCCAGCGGCAGTCAGCGCTGGGCCTCAGTGCGAAGGGGACAGCCAGTCCTCCAGCCGTGCCGGCCAGCAGTAAGGCTATTGGGGGGGGGGAGGAGCTGGGCAGGAGGAGGGGAGGATCAGGCCTGGGCGCAGGTGGGTGGGACTGCAGTGGCCTCCACCGCCGGAACCTATACCCTGTTTTGGCCAGGCAACCCAACACAAGGCTTCTCCAGTCTGAGCTAGCTAAATAGCTGGTGGAGATGAGTAGCTCCACTGCAGAGCTTGGGGGTTTACTTGGGGAAAGGGGATAAAGTCCCGGACCCCGGCAGCTGCCACGAAATCCATAGGATATAGCCGGGCAGCTTAGAATTGGCCTGCTTACACCCTTACTTTTGATAGGAAACACGAACAAATGCAAATCTTTTTATGTGACTTCTGCTTTTAGTTTTATGTTTACTCCATTTACACATATGTACTTGGAAATAAGTTCCAGTATGTTCAGTGGGATTTATTCCTGTGCTGATGTGTTTAGGACAATGGCCTTAAATAATGAATTGTTAGACTATAATTGCACATACGGTCTGATGAAGACGGAGCTCTCGTCGCAGGCAGTCAGCTTATCCACTGTTTTTCTTTCTGCTATTATTATTATTATTTCTGCTATTATTTATCAGAAAGAAAACAATCTGTCTTTTGTGACAGAATAACAAAAGACTGTGGAGTCATCACAATTTCCTGTATTATGAGATTAACCATTATAATGATGGAATGTTTGTTTTGCTTTGTCCTACAAAAAACACTAAAGAGCTGCAACTTTTTTCAGGGCACAATCCTAACCAACTTTCCTGTGCTGGGGTAAGGGCAATGCAGCTGCAAGGTAAGGGAACAGACGTGCTCTTACCTAGAAGAGTGCTCTGTGACCATTACTCCACTGCAGGATGCAGCACATGCTCCATTGGCACTGCTAAGCCAGTGCTGAAAGGTTGGTTAGGATTGTGCCCTCTGTTGTCTCCATCTGCCAAACTATTGAGATTCAGAATTGAAAACTTCACATGCCATGCACACTTGCAGTACTAATTCTTTGCTCCCAGGTTATGCTCATCCTTTCTGATACTGCACTAAGCTAATTATTGGACTAATAGATTTGCACTTTTCTTATGCTCTCTGTACAAGACAGTATGAAGGAAAAAAAAATGTAGTTTATGACCAATATATCATATTTTAAAGCTGAAGAGATTTGAAACCCAAACTTCAGCAAACTATAATTTCGGCACACTGGCTAAGGCTGCAATCCTATGCATGCTTACCTGGCAGTAATGACCCAATCCTTCTGGGTCTCACTGCCAGCGGAATTTGCGTTCTGCTAGTGCTGACTGCTGCAAAATTGCTGAGAAGCGCTTCCTGGCAGCATGCTGAGCTTTCCTGCACACACCATCAGCTCTCATATCAGTCATTGGAGCAGGTAAACCAGCAGGTGGAGGTAGGAGAGGGTGGAATGGGGTGGGAAGGGATCATAACAGAGAGTAGGGAGGCTGCAGGAGGGGGTGAATCTGGTGGTGGTTGCATGCCCTGGATCATATCCCTTTTTGCAGCCACCTCCCAGCCCCCTTTCTCTCCTTGATCTTACACTAGTGAAATCACTAGCATAGGTCCAAGGAGACCCATTATGGAGCAGGAGGTTTATACCGGGTAAGGGGATTAAAATCCCCTTGGGGTAGCCTCATGATCTCCCCCCCCCAGATAAAGCCTGCCCATTTTTTTTTAAGATTGTGAGTCCTTATGGAACAGGGAACCATTTATTATTAGCCTGTGAACCTGTGTTGAAAAGCGGTATATACATACTTTGACTGATTTTTAACACAGCTGCACACAAAATAGGATTGGGCTGTAAGTCCCATTGATCTCAAGTTCCATTGATCTCTGCTACTTCTCAGCAGACATACATAGGCGTGCACTGTTAGTGTAGCAAAATTAGCCATGGTAACCCTAGGAAGACCTCATTCTGTGCCATCAGGTTTATGCCAGCACAAAATTCCCTGGGAGGGGAGCTTGAACAGTTTAAGTGATGCAACCCCTGCACATGAATTCTTGCATGTGCCATGGTTCCAGTGGAGTAGCTAAGGGGGTTCAAATTGTACCAGGCAACCAGCTTGGGGGCACCCAACAAGCTTTGCCTGACACTATTGGCTGAAATTTTGAAAACGTTAGTATGTATGAATAATACCATTATGTTATACCAAAGAGAAGAAACAGGGATGGAACACTCTCTTTTCCAAAGAAAATTTTTGCACTGTCACGGTAGGCATGGATGATTTCTGACCACCTGTTCTTGGTGCCGCCTTTCTCTTGGTGACAAGAAAGGTCCATATGCTGCTTTGGTGGGAGGCTGCTACTGAAGAGATTCTCTCTCTTCCTCTTCCTTTTCCAATCCAGGAAGTGCAGAAAAAGAGGGAGGAAGAGTGGAGGCAAGTGGATGGAAGGAAGTGGACACCCCACACTGATATGCTTCCCCAAATGACCACCTCAGTTGGACTGGCCAGCCCTGATAATCTCTATGGGGAAGAGAGACAGCAGCAGGTCTAAAATGTAAGATGTCTTTTGATGCTACTTACTTGGTGGTTCTCAAACAATTTATGTTCTGCCTGAGAGTGCTGCCTTCTCTGTATCGCACAACTTTACTTAGTCCTTTAATATAGATTCAGATTTCCACCAAAACCTATAATCTTTACTGCAGGTCTTGGAATCACTCCCATAAAATGAAGATGTGAATTAACATTTACAGAGGAAAGTATCTGATGTTCCTTTATAAGTGTTATCAAAAGTTAGTTTTCTGCATTATTTAAGGAAGATAAATCAAACCACTGTGTTATTTGCAAATGTAGCTGTTGGACCTGACCAAACACTTCAGTAAGAACTCCGTACACTTCTATCCGTCCTGTTTATCTAGCCAGTCAATACATCACAGCCAAAGAACAATTTACATGACACATTGTAGATGATAATGCTCCCAAATAGTCAAGGGCTCTATATTGATTCCCAATCCTGTGAGTTCAGCAAAGGTCACCCTTCTAATCACTTTTCCTGGGCTTATTGTGGAGAAAAGCTACAAGATGGGATTCATTAGCCCAGTTCTACATTGGTATATCGTAAATGGGTAATTATGTTAATTATCTCCGAGTTGATCAAAGAAGCTGAAGAAGTTGGCAGATAGCAAGTTTGTATTCCAATTGTCCATTGCTCACAATTATGCTGGATGCCCTTATTCTGCTTCCAGTTAATGAGACACGATATCCCATTTCATCTGATCAGGCTAGAGAGGCCAGTAATCACCCTTGGTGCTTGTTCAGGACTTGATTAATTTCACCCCTTGCTCCATCTTGATGACAACCCACCCTTTCTGATAGATGCATGACAACTGGGAGCACCAGGTCATTAGTGGGGCAGGAGTGGGCATGCAGACTATCTTACAGTTTCCAAGCAACTTTGAAAATCAGCCTGTAATTTACTCAATTGTGCCTTGCAATATAATTTTAGCTTGGTGCAGTAGCATAGCCAGGGGGTAGCAGCGCAGTAAATATGGCAGGTGCCACAATGTGCCGTGAAGCAGCCCTCCCCCTCACCATTGGAGCCATTCAATGCAGCAACCTCAATGTGCAGGCATTGCAGTTGCTGCCCCAAATGGCTCAAAGGTGAAAGAGACGGGTTGCTTACACAGTGCTTACTCTCTGGCTACACTTCTGACTTGGTGTGTTTATGGCAGAGTTAAAAACTTTGCAAAATTTTCTTACTGGAAAAGAGTCAGACTCAAGTCCCTCAACTGTTTCTCCCAGTCTCTCTCTTTATTACTTAAAAAAAAAACATACTTTCAGGGTGCAAACACTGTTTTGGGGCAACGCTAGCAGCAGTGTCAGCCCAACAGTGCTGGCCAAAGCCTGTGCTGTGCTGCTCTTGTGCCAGCCAAGTTCAGCCGGTGCAAGAGCAGTTCTGGGCAGGGCAGGAGGGGGGGCATCTGTTAGGCTGCATCCAAGCTCCTGTCCCCAGGTTGTGCTGCTCCGATTCGGGCCATGCGGCGTCCTTGACTCTGCGCCTGCTAAACAGCGCCCCGAGTCATGTGACACCCTTGAAACAGCTCAGTCAAATAACCGACAAAGACACCTTTGATCAAATATTTGTCCAATTTAGACCTGGTAATTCCCAGTCGTACAACCCGGTAGCAGAAAAAAAACTAAATCCAGTGCCAGGACAATGCTGACACATCACATTCTGCAAACTTTGCTATTTTTATTCAAATGTAAGCTATTCTCCCTTATTGTGTACATTTGTAATGCTGCTTTGACTAAGGGCCCAATCCTATCCAACTTTCCAGCGCTGATGTAGCCTTGCCAATGGGGCACACGCTGCATCCTGCAGTGGAGGTGCAGTCAGAGAGGCCTGCCTCCTCAAGTTAAGGGAAGATTTGTTATCTTACCTCAGGGCTGCATTATAGCTGCATCGGTGCTGAAAAGTTGGACAGGATTTGGCCCCAACTCTTTAGAATCAGGAGAGAATCAGGAGTATGTGAGTACCATCAGAACAGTTACACAAGCAGAACACAATAGGAACAAACAGACCCTCCTACAGCAATCTTGCATCAAATTCTCAAACAGCAACTGCATAACAAGTGCAGCAAACCCAGCTAGGCCCTATCTGACTGCCTCTAAATGAAAACATTGGAAAAGTGGCTTTATGCTGTTGTTCTGGCCTCCCCCACAGGCTGGACGATAGTGCAGTGCCAGATTTTAGGGGGCTTGGGGCAAAGCTGTACACCGAGCCCCCTAAGGTGTCCCCGATTGCATGTTGGTCACTACCACTGTTATTTGTACCACTCTGATGGCATCCAAAAACATCCCAAGTTATTAAGGAACATTCATCATCATCATGTTTATTAAGAAAGAACTTCATACCCCCAGGAAGCCCATGTTTTCCCCCAAGACAACTGAACAATTTCTTGTCCTTTGTTTAGACCAGAATAATGCTCTTTAAATGGCTTGGAGTACAATATAACACTACGAAGCACTTGCTATATGTATTAACGCTAATAAGTGCTGTTTTAAAAGAACACGAAAGCCACTGAAAGTACTATCGAAGTTAGGTAGTGTGATTTTTTTTTAAAAAAAATCACATGACCAGCTGTCTAGCCCTGTTGTGAAGCAACATAGTCTTTCCTGGCTTCTCAAAAGAAATAAGAAGCTGTGATGATGCCTCCCATAGCCATTTGTGGGTCCACGTTCCCTGCACATTATAAACACTTTTTAAAAAATTGCAAAAAGGCATACCAAGAGGGGGATCACAGCACTAAGTTTTGCATGCAGCAGCTCCCCCTCCTCTTCAGAGCCATTTCCAGCGGTAAGAGCAAGATGGAGGCTACACTGGCTATGAATGGCTCTGAAAAGGAGGGGGAACTGCCGCATTCCAACCCCCCTCCGGAGCCAGGTGGCCCGACACAGCTCTCCTTGGCTCTACAGCCGCTCAAATGCAGGCGCAGAGTTGAGGAGACCCATTGCGGATGGCTGTGGTCTCCCCAGGGAAGGGGGCAAATGCTTCCTTCCCCCGAGGAGTCCTCCCACAGTAACCCAGTAGGGCCAGGATCCAGCAGTCGCCATTTTGGCAACGCTGGAGCCCTGGGCGCTGCCGGTCTCAGGATTGGGCTGCCCATGTTCTATGCCTTCTTCAAAGACATGGTACCACTGTAAAGTTCTTTCCTTCGTTCACAACCCCAACTATTCTGCAAGAAAGAAAGTCCGGGAAGTTTGGAGTGTCCAGAGTGGGCCGTTTCCACCTGGTGCCAGTCTGAAAATGGACCAAAATGCATGCAAAATCATAACGCGCCATTCCCACGCTCAGAAACAGTCCAACCACTGGTATGACTGCTGTTTTTATCAGAGCTGGGTGTGCATATTGCAGGAAAGAAAGTCTGGGAAGTTTGGAGTACATCCGGGAATGTTCCTGAACCAGAAGTGGGTCACTTTGCATGATTTTGGTCCATTTTCAGACTGGCACCAGGTGGAAACGGCCCACTCTGGGCACTCCAAACTTCCCGGACTTTCTTTCCTGCAATATGCACACCCAGCTCTGAGAAAAACAGCAGTCATACCAGTGGTTGGACTGTTTCTGAGCGTGGGAATGGCACGTTTTTATGATTTTGCATGCATTTTGGCCCATTTTCAGACTGGCATCTTGTAAATGGCCCATTTCTGGTACTCAGAATTTCCCAGACTTTTTTCCCAGCAATATGCACACCTAGTACTGTCAAATCCAGTTGAGAGGGCTTCCGTTGGAATTGTTTCCATTTGATATCCTAACTGCGCTGGACCAATTTTTTACAGGAGACATTTGCCTCAGCCCCTGTTGTTCATCCAGACAAAGGCCCTCATTGCAGTTATTTGCCCTGAGGGAACAACCTCCAATTGGCACCAAATGGATTTTTTTTAATAGATCAAATAACAGTTGGTGGGTTCAATTGGAATCTTGGTGGGAAAAGAGGCTGGGTTGCTTTCTCCCATACCACAATCCTGTTCTGGGAGAGGACCCAGTCTAGCAGCCCTCCACTGAGAAGCTCCAGTCACACGATTAACTCCAATCACATGCTAAAAGTACACAATAAAGTCATTCCTTTTCTCTTTCCTTATTTTTGAGCCAATCTGACATAAGCTGTGGAGACACTGCATTTTAAAATGCCTTTAGGGCATGCTAGTCAGCAGAGACATAAAGATGCAGGCTTCATTTTGACATTGCCCAGTAAGCCGCTTTGTAATACTTTTGATGACAACATTGCAGCACAAACCAAAGTATGATGGAAAATGAGGTCCCAAAGTGAAGGAAAGTAGACAGAGAGCACAATCCTAACCTGGAGTTAGGCCAGCACAGTAGGCCAGCACAAGGGTAGAAACATAAAGAGCTTTTGGACCACTCTTGGAGTCAGAGAGGCCAGCACACACATGCGCCATCCTGCCTGACTCTGAGAGTGGGCGCTTTATGGTGGCCCTTATGCTGGCCTAACTTGTGCCAGCCTAACTCCAGGTTAGGATTGCGTTCTAAAGCAGAATCCATTGCAGAAACATAGGTTCCCTTGAAGAAGAAATCAATTTGGCTTTGCTTGAAAATTCTCAGACGTTCTGTCTTGCGATGGATCCCAAAACGTCTTTCAAATTTCACTCCTTTGAAATTTTGGTGCTAGTCCTAAAGTCCAAAATGATAGTAGTGCACCTGAAATGCCGGTTTCAAGTGTGTGAAACACCAAACACCTTCTCTTCCCTATCCTCCAAATGTATTACAGCTAGATTATCTCTTATCCAGACATCTGAAATCCAGACTATTCTGAAATCCATTCATTTTTTCCAAGATATTTTTACACTTTCAATAGTGTGAACGCTAGAAGGTCTTGTGCTCATTCCCCCGCACAGGCTGTAAGTCCTATTCTCTGATCTATGGTGTGTGCCATTGTAGAAAAATGTCAGAGGCCAGCAGATACCTAAAAGGATCATAGTGAGACGAGCAAGAGGAAGCATTTCTCATTATATTTATGCAAATATTCTGAAATCCAGACAAATCCGAAATCCAGAAACTTTCCCATCCCAAACTGTCCAGATAAGGAATCTTCAACCTGTATTCAGTGCTTGAGAGCACAATCCTAACCTGGAGTTAGGACGGCACAGTTAAGCCAGCAAAGTTTGGCTGCACAAAGGCCACCGTAAAGCGCGTTTGGACCACTCTTGAAGTCAGGGAGAGTGGTGCACATCTGTGTTCTGGCCTCTCTGACTCCAAGTGTGGTCCAAGCATACTTTATAATGTCCCTTGTGCCGGCCTAACTGTGCCAGCCTAACTCCAGGTTAGGATTGCACTCAGAGATGGGTGCACAAGACTAAAACAATTCGGCCACTCTGTGCTTCAGGGGTAGAAAGACATCAGACACGTTGTTTTCTATCATCTCTGTTCCCTTTGCTTCTGGTCTGGTCTGGCAGAAGCTGGGTGAAAGTAGCCGAGCCATTGTTTTGAGAAGGCTGTAGCCAAACTTGAAGTGTCTGGGTGGGGAAGAGAGCTCGTGTTTGGACCTCAAACGGTGATTTATACAGACAATTTTGGTCGCTGGCACTTCTATTGTTTCACTGCCCACTTGAGAGATGTTTAGCTCTTAGCTTTGCTTCCAGCGATAAACTAGCTCATGCAGAAACGACCGAGGGCTGCAGCAACTCCCTCTTAGGCTACGCTGCCTTTTCTCAGCCATTGTCCTCCCTCATTCAAAATGGGAAAAATACTTATATAAGCATCTCTCCTTTCTTCATTCCCCGGAACAGCTCAGTTACATGGGCTTCTCTAAACTCCTAAATGCTAGTCTTTCACTCCCCCAGCCCCCTCCCTGCTGTTTTCAGTTTTCCAACATCTCTTGCTATATATAGCTAATTTGTCTAAGTGAGAAGGGGGCAAAGAAACCCTTTACTTTCTGTAGGGAATACCAGCAAAGCAGCATAGATCACCATGGAAACGTGCTTCTCAATCCATCAGGATCCAGCAGTACCTAATACATAATCTGTAAGGTGAAGACGACTATTTGAAATTAACAGAACATATGACATGCCCAAATTTTATGTCCATTTTGCAGGACTTTTAATTAGCTCTCCTTTCCAAGATCACTAAGGCACTCTTTTTTTTTTTAAATCTCCGAAGAAGCTGATATTATCCCTCATTAAAATGCATCGTTTGATTTTGCCTGCAAACATGTCACAAATGGGGGTTTCTATAGTAACATGGAATACTGGCTTAATTTGAAATTTTAATCTTTACACACAGATGAGGGTTTTTTTGCCATCAAAATGTGGCTTTAAAATAAGATGATTTGACCATGATGCTAAACTTTGCCCTATTATAGTGACCTGCTGACCTCTTAAAAATCTAGTAAGAAATACAGTAATTTGAGCAGAGTTCTTCTCTTCAAGTAAAAAGCAAAATTAAAGAGTTTTGGATTTTGGCTACTATCTCCGAGGGCTTCAATCATTTGAAAAGCGATTTCCCTTTGTTCTTGAAATTTGGTTTGTATAAATTCTGCATATCTCACCTACTGGCACTCATTTTCCGATCCAATTGTAAGTCCACTTACATTTAGAGCGCAATCCTAACCAGGTGCGGACCTGGCCACAGTGACCCACGCCCTAGTGACATCTAGGTTAGATTATTGCAATGCGCTCTACGTGGGGCTGCCTTTGAAGACGGTCCGGAAATTACAACTAGTACAGAACGCGGCTGCTCGGGTGGTTGCTGGGGCACAGCGGTTTGACTCTGTTGAGCCGTTGCTTCGGCGACTACACTGGCTGCCGGTTCTGTTCCGGGCCAAATTCAAAGTGCTGGTGTTGACCTTTAAAGCCCTTTACGGCTCGGGCCCAGGGTATTTGAGGGACCGCCTCCTTCCATATAATCCGACCCGTACTCTGAGGTCATCTGGGGGGGCTCTTTTGACTGTGCCGCCACCAGGAGAGGTGAGAGGGGTGGCGGCCAGCAGGAGAGCCTTCTCGGCGGTGGCACCCCAACTTTGGAATACCCTCCCCTTAGAGCTAAGAACTGCTCCCTCGTTGGCGGTATTTCGGCGGGGACTGAAGACCTTCTTGTTTAAACAGGCTTTTAGTTGCTGACAGGCTGGCTGGTCTTGTATTTCTTGTATTTTTTATTTTTTTTGTACTCGATCCAGGGGATAACAGTTGTATTTGTATATTGTATTTTTATATTGTTTTTAATCACTGTTTTTAAATTATGATGTTTTTATTCTGTTTTTTAATTGTTTTTGTATTGCCGCCTTGAATGCCTTTTTAGGCAGAAAGGCGGGGTAAAAATCTTTAAAATAAATAAATAAATAAAACTTTCTAGCCCAGACATAGCTGGGCCAGTGGGGCCTGTTCTTCATCCTACAATGGAGTAGTAGTCACAGAGGCCTCCTCAAGGTAAGAGAATGTTTGTTTCCTCACCTCAGAGCTTCATTGCTCTTACCCTGCTGCCGGAAAATTGGTTAAGATTGTGCCCTTAATTACCCAAAGAAAGGAAATGTAAAGCAATCAGTCATGATTTCTGAGTACTTTAAAAGTAAATGAAATATCAAATTTTAATTTTTTATTTCCGGTGACTATGTCTAACAATAGAGGTAAGGGGTAATTAACACGTGTATTAAATCTTGCTTCGCGCATTGTGTGTGCGCTATGATAAAAGTCCTCAACGTTGACTTTCTAGATCTGTTACAGAGATCAAATGGGTTCAAACGGAAGGCGAGGAGAAGCAAGAGAGGAGCAGGGCAGTCCCAAGAGCAGCGCACTGCGCCACTCACACCTGAAGTAATGGCAGTGACATCGTCATGTCACAACCATTACTTCTGGCGGGGGCAGCAGCTTTTGAAGGTCTGCATCGGGGTGGGCCAGGACGGCTACTGGTGCTAAAACACAAAAGTGGGGAAAATCTTTTTTGCAAAATCATTCAGAGCTCAATCCTGACCAGGAGTTGAGCTGACTCTGTCCCCCCCTGCCCTGTGCTGACTCTCAGGTGTTGCCAGCGTGATGTAAAGCACATTCATGCCGACTCGAGAGTTGGCTAGGCTGGCATGGAGGCCCACACCAGCTCCAGGAGGCCAGCCTTTCTGCCAGCAGACTTGGGATAAGTTCACACCAGCCCAGGCAGACGGGTGCAGGGGCTGGGGGAGGGTGTAATCGATGCAAGGAGGGGGCATTTTGGGTCAGGGGAGGGTGGTCTGAAAGCGGATTGGGTCTGGGAGGGGGAGGGGACTGGCTGCAGCAGCCTGGGCCAAATCTTAACTCCCGTCTCTGGCCTGAGCAGCTTGACAAAAATCAGATTTGAGAAGCCCCACAGGGGTGTCTGGGGCTCAACATGGAGTACGGGCATATCCCCTTACCCCGTGTTGCTCTGCAGCTACTACCTGCCCGTTCCAGCACAGATAAAGTTTGGGCTGCCTCTACCTTCCTAGTGATTCAAGAACAGGAGGCAGAAAACTTGCTCCATCAGAAACTCCTTTGTCCTTTGTGATGTCACAAGCGAGTGCACGCTCACTCCAGCCATAGCAACAGAAACCACACGTGCTTTGTGATGTCTCATACAGCTCTGGCCAGGTTCACATTTTTTTCCAGCGCCAATTTGCAGATGGCAATCGGAGAAAGCAGGAGCAGCATTTGCAAAATCTGGAAACAGTGCTATTTATTCCTCCCCCCCTCACCTGATATAACATCACTCAAACAGTGGCAGGCAATTATTTTATTTAAAACGTGAGCTACCTGGCCTGAAAGCTATGCTTTCACTCAGAATGGATGTTGGCATGGGCAGGACCATAGCTAATGAAAGTGCAGCCCAGTGCAGATGGCAAAATGTTGCCCTGGAAGCGACGTGAAAACAGGAAGTGATGTCACAGTTGTATTTTTGGTTTTTTTTAGTTTTTGGGCCATAACATTTGATTGAATGAAGATATTACACTCTGGTTTGTTTCATTGCATTCTGCACCAAATTACCTTTTTAATGATATAAAACGTGATGGTATTATCAATACATATCAAGGTTTTCACAATGTTGGACACTAAAGCTCAGCTTGTTGCCCGGTGCAATTGCACCCCCTGCACTTCTTTAGCCACGCTCCTTGGCATGGGCTGCCATGCCATGAACACTTTTTACGGTTTTTTCACATCCCCTGATAAATCACCACAAAATTGGGGGGATGATGACACTCTTATCACAGGAAATGAAAACAATGGCAAAAATCACTCCTTGTTCTTGTTTCGTCTTAAAGAGAAAGTAACAGCTTGAATATAACATGCTGAAAGCAAACCCAAGAGGTCTACTTGTTCAGGCAAAAGTGAACATTTCAACAGCATTACCTTCGAAATGCCACAATTTTAGACTAATGTTCTACGATTGCTTGCATCAGTGGAGCTGTATTAACTTCCGACCAGCTTTGCTGGCTTAAAAGGTTTTAGAATGCTCTGTCTGGCAAAGAAAAAAATGGTTCGATCCTACCTTTGTGATCTCTCATGCTAATTTCAAGCTTGTTATCTTTACAGCAGAATGTTGCTGATACAGATGAGAGCAGTAATTGCACTGTTCTATCAAAGTTCTCCCAGTATTGTAAGCTGTCCTTAACTTGTTTTATTCCAGTGAGCAATAATAATAATAATAATAATAATAATAATAATAATAATTATTATTATTATTATTATTATTAATAATAATAATAATAATAATAATAAAGGCTGGACTGAGAAAAGAGTGACAAGAATAAAAACAAGACTTTGCATAGCCTTGTTCGCCATGTAATTTAATACAATAAATAACCCTTTAAAGAACTATGAAAATTT
Source organism: Lerista edwardsae (assembly GCA_029204185.1). Lineage (NCBI taxonomy): Eukaryota > Metazoa > Chordata > Lepidosauria > Squamata > Scincidae > Lerista > Lerista edwardsae. The sequence goes on along the minus strand of JAJKFI010000029.1, from coordinate 1,930,097 downwards.
ATTTATTTTACTATATTATTAGGAAGAATAAATCCAAGTGTCCCATGTAAGGCTGATTGGGCCAGGGGTTAGTATCTGGCCCCAGCTAGGATCCAGCCCAGGCCAGTCTCACACCCTTCCCAGGCCCTCCCACATCTGCCTCCTGGACCCAGGCCAGTCTCACACCTTCCCCAGCCCTTACCTCCTATCCATGGCCCTCTCTGTTTCACCCTCCCACTATTCTCTCCCACCCCCTGTGCTGACCTGCCCAGACCAGCACAAACTTGCCCTGTGCCGGCACAGCTCAGGTGCTGCTAAGGCAGCACATGTCCGTAGGCTGGCTCGGCTTCTTCCAAGTAGCAGCGAACATGCTTTATATCTGCGGCACTTGGGAGCCAGCACAAAGGATTTGTGCCAGCTCAGGGCAATGTTGGGATTGCACTGTAAGGTGCTTGTTTACAGAAGTTTAACAGGGTGGCTGGTTTGCCCAAAGGGGGGGGGGAGAGAGAGCGAGAGAGTGCACATTTGTTTTTTCCCCTCATGGTTGAACCATATTTTTAATGCAGCAAACAAATGACAAAAGAGGAAAAAATATCCTGCAATGTATGCACTGTTGTGTTCCACTGATATATTTTTTTTTTAAACATGACTGTTCTTTGGTTACTTTCAGTACTTCAGTTACATTTTCTAGTAATAAGCCTCCCACTCAAGCTGCCATATTAATTGAATTGCCCTTTAAGACAAAGCACTGTTATGGAGAGTACGTTTGAAAAAGAAAAAAGACTTCCTCCAGCACTGCAAATTTGACAGAAGAATAGCTGAACTATTATCTACATCTGCAAGTCTTTCACATTAAAGATAATAACAAACCAGAGATTAGAGAACTAGATCCCAATGGTTAACCGAAAAGAACATTCTAGAAGTGTCTAGAATATGTTCCTGTTTTTAAAGTTATAATAACTGTCATTTGTTTTGCATGACCCAGAAAAACTTTTTGAGTATGCGTGAATAAAATTGTTTCTTGTATCTGTTTCCCTGTGCAAAAATCTTACTTGTGTGCCTTTTGGGGGAAACATACTTGTGACACTTTGACAATTGCTCATTTCCATTCTCCAGTTGATCCCATTTTGTATCCATGGGTATCAATGGGTTAATTATTCCAGGAACAATTTCACCAGTGCCATCCAGAGATTACATTTTTTGTTCTTACCGCCTACTCGCTACTCTGCTGTTTATACTTGCCAAGCCCCTTTGGCTATCATGGCAGTACTGCCAAGCATGAGGACACAAAGTAGGAATGTTCTTTTTAAAAAAAAAGAAAACCTTTTCTTTAGAATGAAGAATTTAGAATGCTGATTCATCCCGGTTCTGTTGATTTCAACGAGATACACACCTGTGCAGATGATGCAGCAGCTTACAGCTTGCTTTTGGTTAGGCAATGAATCCCTTCAAAGAACTGCTCTGTAGCAGGAGGATTTTTCCAGCATATGGGGAAGATCTAAGCTGCTGGAAATTCCCTAGCATATCCAAAAACTGAGCCATTAACTTTTATTTACCAGTTATTATTTGCCAGGAAGTGAACATGGGCACATGGGACTTCACTGCTGCAGCCCAGGGGGTTTTCAGATCACCCCAGACAGCAGCAGCAAACGCCCCTGGTGCCCCACTCGCTTCCCAAGCCATGCAACAGCTTTCGGTTGGTGCAAGAGGCTTGCGCTGGCTGTGGGGTAGTGGTGGTGGTGGCTTGCACTACGCAATCAATCAATAGTAGTTATACACCACTTTTCAACACAAAGTTTACAAAGCAAATAGTAACAGGTAAATAAAAGTTAATGGCTAATGTGATAGGATTTCTCCCTTCTGCTTTGGGCACCCGGGACAAGAGGGCATCTTATTTTTGTATAGTCATTACTATTGTAAAAGACTACCTAAATATTCTGGGCTGTTGCTAGACATCCAGCAGGCACGTATGGGTGAAGGAGGCAGAATGCTTCCCCCACCTGCAGACGACCTCCTTACAATCTGCTGCCCAACAGGAGCTTTTCTCCTCACCCAGGTTCTGAGACTGTAGGGCTACTGGAAGCAACAAAGGAAGGAATTGGTGGGGTTCTGTCTATTCACTTGCCTACCTCCATTGCTCCCTCACTCCTTGGTTTCAAAGGAGAAGAGGAAATGTGGAGGAAAGTGGTGTTCCTTTGATTCTCCTGCCCTCCATTGTTGTCTTTCTATTCCCCCTTTATAACCCAGGGAAGGAGAACCTGGGGCGGCAGCTGATGCACTGCTGGGCAAGGGGGTGGGTGTTGGGCCAGCCCGTCTCACAACTACATAATATGAGCAATTATTTCACTTCAGTCTATCCAACCCTACAGCCTCATTTATATTATGCATCCAGTTTTGCTGGTTGAATTGCCAGAAACAGCCATCCATCCGGGATGAGTATGGCTCAATGGGTAGCGATGCTAGAAAGCTTTGTAAATATCCTTGTCTAAATAGGTCTCACAGTGAAATAATTTGTTTTGGAAGAGAAGGACTCAGCGTGTTTCATCTGTAAAATAATTGTTTCATTGATACTAGTAAAAGAGGCCATTCGACTGGTAAATACGCCACTTAAATAGTGGAAAAGGAGTGTTGCGAATGCACCCTATGGTACAAGTGAAAAACGCTAATATGATTTATATGTCAGATATTAGTAATTCTCAGCGGGGCTTAATTTACCTGCTATTTCCAGAACAAGATGAAACCACAGCACTTCTTGAAAAGGATATAAGTGATGGGCCTAGCCATTTTTGGTATTAATAGCCTAAGGACACAATCCTGTTGACCAATTAGGCCAGCGCACATCAGTTGTGCCAACCTGGGAATCTCGCAAAAGTGCTGTAAGGCACATCTGCGCCACTCTGAGAGGAAGATGGGCCAGCCAAGCAGTTGGGCTGGCCTGTGAGGCTGGATCTTACCTCTATGCACCTTGGGGAAGTGCTTGGCTGAGTTTGGCTGGTGTGGGCTACTGAGCTCTCTGTCTGGCTCTCAAGCTTTCCCAGCGCCACCATCAGCTGCTCTCAGGAGCTGGGCTGTCACTGCTGAAAGGGCGGCTTGCGCGATAGTTGGGCTCTCCCATATCTTCAAAATATGATCAAGATTTGTGTGTTTTCTCTTCTATTTGCAGCTAGTGAGTTCCTAAGTGAAAGTTCTTATTTCTGGTCATGACCTGATTCATGACATCACTTCCTGCTTAATGACATCACTTCTGGCCCTCAGCAGGTATAATAAATGTTATTCGGCCCACTATATGAAATGAGTTTGACACCCCTGGGTTAAGCAATACCCCTGCACATTGCAGCCTGATCTCCATTCCTATAATTTTAATACAAACACACACATGCACATAAGCAGAACCAAACTATGTGTGCTACAAAATGTATAACAATCTGTATAACATAATAGCATGGCCCATAGAAATTAAAGTGTGCTATGTTGCTACAGAAGCAATATAGCCAGCCTGGGAACAAAAATAGTACAAAAAGCACAGTACAGATAATGTTCAGTTTGGTATTGTACATTGTTTAGCTGGAAAAATTACCAAAATTCTGTGTCATGCTGTTGGAATGTGAAGGCTGGATGTTGACCCACAAGGTTTCCCCATGACTGAATGGTTTAGTCATGACCGAGTGTAGGGGGCGGTGCTCATCTCTGCTTCTAAGCGGAAGAGCCAGCATTTGTCCTTTGTCCTGAGGACAAGTTTCCATGGTCATGTGGCCAGCATGACTACACGTAAAGGCTCCCAGAACACCGTTACCTTCCCACCAAAGTGGTATCTATTTATCTACTCACATTTTTAGGTGCTTTTGAACTGCTAGGTTGGCAGGAGCTGGGACAAGCGATGGGAACTCATTCCGTCGCACAGTCGAACTGCCAACCTTCTGGTCAGCAAGTTCAGCAACAGCGGTTTAACCCACAGCGCCACCACATCCCTCAGGTTCATAAGTTAAAAACTTAGGTTCCCTGTTATCCACAGTTTCAGGTACCCTTGGGGGCCCCAGGAGCCTTTACCCATGGATACAGGGGCATGCTTGCATATCTCTTTCTCAGTGTTTACCTGTTCCTCCTTATTTGCTGATTGGGGTGGGTGGGTGTTTGCTCTGTGCCAATGGTACCTGGGGTCAAAATAGAGGTGGATAGACACTGCCATATCAGCCAGACACAATTTCATTCAATGATAATAAATAGGTCGCTTTATGGCACCTTCCTTTGAGAGGGAACATTCAACCCATATGAATCAAAACAGGATTTGCATGGGGCTCCTGCTCAAAACGAAATGTTCCATCCTGTACTGAAGGCTTCAGGCTGTGTTCTTCATAAAGGGGACCAAAGATGTTCTCAGTGTGTTGTGCAGCCTTTCGCATTAATTAGATTGATGGTGCTGACTTCCAGCTCTGAAATGCTATCCTTAATGGTCAGAGGTGAGCGGCCAGTGCACAGAGCCAGTCGCTTCTGTCACTTTTAATCCCATGAAGTGCCAAGGCAGTAAAATATTGGTAGTTAATTGCTCATAAAAAAGGAACTCAGTTCCTGCTGGATTTGGACTGAAAACTGAGCATTTTATTCCCACCCCAGCTCATCAAATGTCAATGATACCATCTGCAGCTTTGCATTTTTTCTGAACGGCTCCAGAGCAGTCTAACATAATGGGCCATGCAAGGCTGGTTTCAAGATGTACCCACTTGTTAAACACTTGGCAGCATATAAAAGGTGAAAACGCTGTATGAAATTCTAGAGTGAGTTGTACCTCCTGTCCAGTCAGATTGCTATACTGTTGCACATGCTACATATGCAATTCCTTTGTTTGTCCATGAAGTCTTCAATATTAGGCTGCATGGCCAACTTATGGGTGGGCTAATTTTGCAAATCACATTCTGCATGAATCAAACTGAAATGTTCTTGGAGCGATTATTGTTTGGATACAATCCAGGAAAAGGGGAGTTCCTTGATTGTTAGGTTTTGCACACTGATGCAAAAAGAAAAAAAAAGAAAAAAAAGAAGTCCATTAAGGGGTTGGTAAGTAGACCTTGACATATAGTTCTGATAGGGTGTTTCCAAATTGGTTTCTTAATTTGCTTCTTAGTGGAGAATGTCTGTTTAATATTTGCAAATATTAAATGTTGTGGGTTAAATAACACAGTAGATTTTTTTTATGTCACAACAGTAGTTAGTCATCTGATTATGGTAGCATGGGATCATTATTACCTGTTTGAATCATCACACTGATGTGAACTATCACACCACTTATTTATTTAGACATCTGCACTTTCATTTGTACTACTTTAAGACAGAACTATGGTTCCATTTCAAGGCAAAACAAAAGCCCCTGTGCAGAAAAAAATTGAATGCCCAATTAGTAACAATTAACAACCCAATCCTATCTAAATCTCCATGTGACAATGCAATGGCACTGGTTTGGCTACCACTTTGTTCTGTGGGGGATTTTTGGCTGCTGGAGGTTTCCTTGGGGTAAAGGAACATTTGACTCCTTGCCCCTGGGTAAGCCCAGGCAGCTGCGATGGGTCAGGCTGGACCTGTGCCACTAATATCGCTGGCACAAGTTCATGTTAATCTGTGGCAGGTCAGGCCGGGTAAGGTGGTTCGGATACAGTGTGCACTGGCACCACCAGCCCAGCCCCCTCCCGGGCCTGATCCGCCCATCTTTGCTCCTGTCGCTTCCCTGTTCTGCCCCCCCCCGCCACTGCACCAGACCTAGCAGGCCTCGTGACAACCACCAGCAGGCTGGGGAAGACTCAAGCCTTCGTGCTGACACCCTGGCTACTAACACTGTCACAAAGCGCTTCATGGTGTTCTTGCGACAGCACGCACTGGCAGTTGAAACACATTTAGTCGGTGCAGACCCTCGGTAGGGTTGGGCCGTGAAACATTTATAATCCGATTTTCCATTTTAACAAAAATGTTCAAGTTGACTAATATGAAGAACAAGGATACTTGGGGGTACAACGCTGAACAAAAGCACGACAGGGCAGGAAATCACACTGGAAATCACACCAAGGATATTTGCCCTAGGTAATATCTTAGGCCAAGGTTTGTTGGCTAGTGGGCTGAGAGTCAAGCCCAGTCCTGAATGGGTAGTGGTGTCCTTAAACCTTTTTAGCAGATCTTGCTTCTGGGAGGGTTTGGTGTGCACAGAACTAACATGCCTTCTCCAAATGTCTTGGCACCACTCCCCACACACCCCTTTGTGCAGGGGTGCCGGTTGGCTCAGAAATGATGACAGTTCTTTGGGGCTGGCTGGTGCTGCTGCCCTTCCCATAGGTGGATTTTATTTCAGGATTAAGCCTCATTTATGCTGGTTGGGGGCGTAGACTCAGCCCTTCTTAGACTGTAAACAAACAGAATTTTATATGACTAACCTCTGTCCCCAGTATAATGTTCCCCTCCAAAGGGAATGATCTATGATTGTTTAGCCTGAATAGTCATATCTGTCTACTCATAGATACTCTACTGGAAAATCAAATCTGTAAACATGTGCGCAGTTATCACTACTGGCAGCCTACAGGCCTCTATGCTCACATATATCTTGACTGAGATTGCCAGCAAGGGTATCAATTAGTGCCAAACTGACAGTGTTTGTAATGTGGCACCTGCCTGTTAGACTCTACCAATTCATTATGTACATTGTAAGCTGTCAGACTGTAATTATGTTGAGTTCAGCTGGTCAAACCCTATAAAGACACCCTTCCGCTTCATTCCTAGTCCTTTGTGACATCCAACATCTTGGAACTATTTTTAGTTCTTTGCCCAGTCGTGGCTCTCTTTATGTTTATGGGCTTCATTTCACTTTATTCACAAGGTGGAAATGACTTCTGAAATTGCTTATTGTGCATTAAGAGGGGGAGAGATTATTAAACTGGCTCTCAATATCACTTCAGCCTGGTAAAACCTACAATTAGCAGAGTTATGAACTAATGGATGTATCCTGTTGAAGCACCACTTCAGAAAAGGGTAATATGTGCTCTCAAATCCAGGCAGCACATTATTAGCCTTTAAAAATAATATGCCCTTTAATTTCTCTTTAGCAAACGTAGTAGCATCCAGTCCATACACGGAATGTACGCAGGGCTTAATTTCTAGATAAAGATGCTCAGACTCATTGGAATTGAAACACCACCCCTCTTATCCAGAATGCTTTGCCTTTAACTGGTAATGTATTAGGACTGCCAGCAGTTAGTTATTTTTCCGCATGTTTATACTGCCCTTCCTCCAAATAACTCAGGGTGGTGTACATGGTTCCTCCCTCCTTTTGTCCTCACAACAACCCTGTGAGGTAGGTGAGGCTGAGAGTTAGGGACTAGCCAGTGGTGTTCCTATAAGGGGGGGAGCAAAACATGGAGTGTTGCAAG
>JAJKFI010000029.1:1867764-1922705 GCA_029204185.1 Lerista edwardsae | reverse complement strand
TTTTTTAAAAACGAGAAACAAGGTGAAGATAAGATTTTTTGAGGCAGATTTTGAAAGGAGAGGGCACCTTTTGCAGATGCAGTCTGTTGAATCAGTGCTATTCACATTTTTGTAGTATGTCCAGAGTGGAATCTGGATGATTCATTCCCTTCACAATAGTTGATTGGTGGTGTCAAAACTGATTACATCAAACATCCATTTGGCTGGAAGGGAGTTCTTAAGGACCAAAATGTACGCAAGTACACGCTACTAGGAAATTAATACATTTGCCAAAATGCTACACTTTGGAGGCAGTTGATGTGAACATCTCTGTTAAGGTGCCAAAACGGATGTATTGGTATGCTAGTAATGATGTTGCTTTAGAAGGAAAATATTGATCATTGTTCTTTGATACAGTTGACTCGGAAATTATAGCAACATAGTCTTCAATCCATTTTAGTATAAGCCCATGATACCAAGTTGTAGTCGTAAGTTGTCAATGTTGTAATGCTCTGAAGTTCTTTTAAGTAATTCTATTGAGGCCATGCACCAAGGAAGGCACAAATAAGTGAGTGCGGTGCCAGGTGAACCTGGAATCTAGTGCAGGAAATAAGCATGCTCAGATGAACTCTGTTCTGCTATTGTAACTGTCTGCACATGACAACCCAATCCCAGATAGGATTTGGCTATTAGGTTATTGTCAGGCCCATCTCCTGTCAACCCTGAATTTTGTCTAGCAAGCAAGAATTATTTCTCTCTTTTTGAGATTTTGAGTGTGTGCACGATGATCCAGAGGCATACCTAGAGGGAGATCACAGCATTAAGTTTTGCAAGCAACCGCTCCTCTCCTCTTCAGAGCCATTCCCAGAAACTAGAGCAAAACGGAGGCTATGTTGACTATGAATGATTCCGAAGAGGAGGGGGAGTGGCTGCTTGCAAAACTTAGTGCTGTGATCCACCTCTAGGTACGCCTCTGCAGAGATCTGTGCATTTTATTCATGTATATTTATTCATTTTATTCATCTTAGTATATTTTAGGCTCTTCAAGAAAAAAGATGACAAAGGACACTGTAGTTGATAATATTAGAAACCAGGAAAAATACGACATTCAGAATCAGAGTGCAATTCTAATCTGGAGTTAGGCCAGCACAGTTAGGCCAGCAAAGTTTGGCCCTCACAAGGGCCACCATAAAGCATGTTTGGACCACTCTTGGAGCCACAGAGGATGGTGCACGTTGGTGTGTTGGCCTCTCTGACTCTGAGAGTGGTTCAAACATATGTTACAATAGCCCTTGTGCCTGGCCTAACGGTGCCAGCCTAACTCCAGCTAGGATTGCTCTCTCAGTCTGCTTTGGCTCCATTCCAAGCCTCTAAATTGGCAAACCGCACCAATCAATCTATAGAGTTTTTCAGTCTGTGCCCCCATATGTGTTTGTTTATGGCTAAATATAGACGAGCTCAGTAAGATGACGAGGAAATTACAAAGATAAAAGATTTCACCTATTATGCCTGTACATGAATGCATCACCTACTCATCAGGCTTATGTTGGTACATAAACACTGACTTGGTTCTAGGGAAGAAGCAAAGTTATAGCTTGTTTTTTTGCATCTGTCATGCCTAAAATGTTGTGTCTGTGGGAAAGAGCTGTACTAGTTCAGCTGCAGAGCATCTGCTTGGCATTCAAAAGATCCCAGGTATAGCCAGGATATAGAAGAATATCCTTGTCTGAAACCACTATCATTCAGTATGGCAATATTGACCTGGGTGGACAACAGTCTGAGCACATAGGACCAATGTGCCATTGGGGCATGTTCTACATTCTGTAGTGAGTAGTAGTTTCGGAGGCCTCCTCAGGTTAAGGGAATGTTTGTTCCCTTACATCGGAGTTGCATTGCCCTAACTCTGGTGCTTGAAAGTTGGTTAGGATTGCACCCTCAGTATAAAGTAGCTTTTTCTATGATGGAATATTCTAGAGATGATTGTCCCGAGGCCTTGACAAATGGTTACATTAACATCATGGTAAGTTAACCCTGTGCATTATAGTGACAGTAGAGGTTGTCGGCTGAGGGGTCTCTTTATTCTTAAAACCGTAGGGCCCCTCCCAGGGAATGATATGACAATCCTAAAAGTAAAGGTTTGCCCACAACTGAATGGTCTACTTGTGACCAATTGTAGGGGGCAGGGCTTATCTCTGTTTCTAAGCCGAAGAGCCAGTGTTTGTCCTGCGGACAGGTTTCCGTGGTCATGTGGCCAGCATGAGTATATGCCAAGGCACACAGAATGCCATTACCTTCCCACCAAAGTGGTACCTATTTATCTACTCACATTTTTACATGCTTTTGAACTGCTAGGTTGGCAGGAGCTGGGACATGGGATAGGAGCTCACTCTGTCACATGGTCCTGAACTGCCAACCTTCCGGTCAGCAAGTTCAGCAACAGCGCTCTAACCCATAGTGCCACCACGTCCTCTTAGGATGACAATCCTAAGTATGTGATATTATGCTTCTGACTTTGGAAGGTCCAGTGCATACCGGGTGCGCTGTTGTGTTGATGTTATTGGATTTTACCACAATTACGTTTCGGATCTGCTCTATTTTTGCAGTGTTTCATTTCGTTTTGCTAACCTTCTGGTTATGCTGTAAATCTGCCCTGACAGTTTTGTGACAGCGCTGAGATTAAAACTGAGTTATGTCTCATCCGAGCCAGATTGTCAAAAAGAACTAATTAAAATAAGGAAATAGTTCAATAATATTGGTCACTCATGGCAGTTGCATCCCCCCCGGAAGTTCCCATTGTAGGATGGGGCTCTTTTATATATAAAATGGGCTCTTTTGAAATTGCCTGTCACTGAGGAAATGTTACACCATCAGCAGTGGCCCCATTCTCAGCTGTGTGGAGTTTTAAAATAGCTGCAGCCGCCCTCCTAAAATATCAGAATCATGCTTGCTGTAGTGTGTCTTTCTCAAGGGACTGGATGGGTGAGGAGATGAAAAGATTCTGCCCATGTCTGTGTGTGGAGGTGTTGTTGTTCAGTCGTTAAGTCGTGTCCGACTCTTCGCGACCCCATGGACCACAGCACGCCAGGCCTCCCTGTCCTCCACTAGCTTCCGGAGTTTGTCCAATTTCATGTTCATTGCTTCAGTGACACTATCTAACCATCTCATCCTCTGCCGCCCCCTTCTCCTTTTGCCTTCCATCTTTCCCAGCATGAGGGCCTTTTCTAAAGAGTCCTCTCTTCTCAGGAGGTGGCCAAAGTAGGTGGGTATTCATCTATTCTGTCAGAGAGGGCAGAATAGGCTCCTGGTGTTTGGAGGGTTGTTCAACAGAACAGTTGTGCTTTCCCCAACCAAAAGTAGAGCCATGTGCATATTTTAATTTGATTTCTACCCCTCCATTTCTTTGCTTATCCTTTGCTTCTATGAAGGCTGATTCTTGGGGCGTGATATTTTTAGTAATAGAGAAAGGCGCTGTATTAACCAACATATTGTGTATTAGCACAAGCTTTTGTGAGCCACAGCTCACTGGGTCTGACTCATGAAGTGTTACAGCCTAACCCTATCCCAAATCAGTCCATAGCATGCTTTGTCGCTGATAGAGCATGAGTTGCATACTAGGGTGGTGGTGGATGAAACCCAGGGTTACTGAATACAAACAGGGATAGAGTGCTTATACCTTTAACCATGGTGTAGAAGAGGGAATTTGGGCAAGTGCAGCTTTTGAAACCCTTCCATGTTGAACTACACCTGCCAAAATTCTCTTTTCTGTATCATGATTAAAGGCACTCTGTAGGTATAGGCAGCCATGTAGCTGACTGATGGAACACCCTGGGACACATCAGCTGCTCTGCCACCCCCTCCAACCTTGCCCCACCCACCAACCCGGAAGTAATAGCAGTGATGTCATGATGTCACTACAATTAGTTCCAGACTGCTCTGGAGGCGCCTCCTGCCAGCTGCCTCCACAGTGGTCAATCCAGCGGCATGGCTGCACTACAGGAATTACTCCGCAGCAGTCATTTCTGGTGTGGTCACCGAGAGTGAGGCCGGACAGCTTTGCTCTGAGCAACCATGTTGGGGAGTGGCAAGCAGGAAGACCTGCCACTAACCCAGGGGAGGCCCATAAAACCGACTGGTACCATGTGGTATGGTAGGGGTACCAGATTCAAACTGGGACACTGTGCCTATCCCTTTAACAGGAGGGAGAATTTGGGCAGGTGCAGCTTTTGAAACCCTTCCATGATGAGCTGCACCTGCCCAAAGTCCCTCTTCTACACAATGGTTAAAGGCACAGACATTCTGTCCCACTTTGTATCTGGTAAGTTGGTAACCCTAGGTATGGTATGGCTCTATGCAGCTCCACTACTGGGTATAGGCACTCTGTCCTCCATTGTATCTGGTCACCCTGGTGCAACTAATGGACCAGGAAAAAAATTTATGCTTACCTCTCCATCGGCTGTCTGACCATTAATGGGTCTCCACAGACTCACCTCCTTGGCAGATGTGAGGAAAATCACAGGGTGAGTCTGGGCCAGGAAAAGGGGTTATGTCTGGTATACACTGCTGCTGCTGAAATCCACCCCTATTGAGATGGGGAGGGGGAAACTAATGTCAGGGAGGGCTCACTACTATTTTGTGTGAAGATTGGGGGCTTGGCAGAAGAGCCTGAGCTTTTTTGGAAAAAACTGGAGCTTTCTGAACATTCTTCAGAAAGGCTTAAAAAACTGAACCGATTTTAAAAGAGCAAAGTGGAATTTGCCCATCAGATCCCTGGTGATAACAGCTTTGTAGGATTTCAACTTGTGGAGCCCTTTGGGAACGACAGTTGAATGAACTGTGTCAAATGATACCACTCTTTTTGTGTGATCTTGGTATGTGCAATTATGGCCATATATGCTAGACGTTTTAAAGATGCGTAGCTCATGAAAATCAATGGGAGATTTGCCATTGATTTTAAGAAGCTCTTGACAGGGCCCTTAATTAGCTGTACTTCCATTACTTCTCAGCATGTGCTTCTGAAAATGGAAGCCCTTAAAATCTACACAGTGGGCATTACCTGTCTGATCTTTTATTCTTTAGAAGTTGCATTTTTCCAAACAAATTGTGAGATTCCTGTCTGAAGCTGCAAAGAGATGGGTTTTATTCTCTTAATTCTTGCTCAGGAATTTCTTCTCTTTGATTTCAAATATTCTCCTGGAGCAGCCATGCCTCACATTCTAATTCTGGACTCTTGCAAAACTGACAGCCCACTAAACTAAGAGAAAGACTGCCAGATATATTTTGTGCAACGTGGTATGATTTTCACGCTCATTAAAACTTATTAAGAAGGAGTTGAAGAGTTCACTTGCAGAACTCTTACGCAATCCTGTGCGTGTCTATTTGGAAGTAAGTCCTATTAAATTGTATGGGACTTACTCCTATGTAAGTGTGTATAGAATTGCAACCCTAGTTTAAAAAGTGAGACATGCATTAGACTTAGCTGCATCGTCACGGCTTATACATCTGCTCCAAATTTCATCTGATCGTTGAAAGCTGCCAAGACAAGAATCATATGAAGGTGAAGTTGCCTTAGATGGAGGGTGAAATGCTGTCCAGCTTGCTATGAGATGGTGACCATGGGCTACAAGGTGAAAGAGAATTGCTTAGATGCACAAGTTTTAGACGGGCCAGATTCCAACATACAGCTGTGCCCCCACTGAATCCCATTACAATTTTCATGTTTTCTATTTGCCTCAAGGGCCAGTACAAGGATCTAGCAATTACCAGTGACAGCAACAATGCATTGCAAGCTTCCATCGCAATCAAGAAATTGCACTGGGTGCTGATTTTATATTGCTTGTGGATGTAGGTAGCAGCACATGCTACTGTAACTGTCAGTCACTGTTTGAGTTTGAATCCCAATCTGTTGATTTCTGTTGTCTTTGCTGTTGTTTTTTTTTTTTGGTTGCAAATGACTTCCATTGCACTTCCAAACACTTTTTTGTCCTGTCTCATAGATGCTTTCTTTTCCTTTAAGCAGTACTGCTAATATCCGAGGAAACAAATGAGTGAAATGGCAAAGAACACCCACAGGCAGGGCAGGCCCAAGACCACAACGCCTGAGGTGGCATGGCAAATGCTGCTCCCCTTGCCCCATGATGTTCCAGGCTCTGCTCCTCCCAATCACCAACGTTTGGCACTCTCCGCCCAGTGATGTCATGCAGGGGGTACGCGGGGGTACGCGAGTACCGGTTTCTAGGATTACAGCTGGCCCCGCCCATTCACCCGCCCACTCGTCGACTCCGCCCTCTGCAACGTTTGAATTTCCTGCATGTTTGAGTTGCCTGCATGTTCTCAGAGCCAGGCAGGCAGGCAGCGAGCGGAGCCTTACCTTGCCTTGCCACTGAAAAATGAGCTGCTCTGGGGTTTTAACATGATGCCAGGCCTCCTTAACATGTTCTGGGGGTGCTGTGGAATACTGTTGCAACTGTTGGGTCAGTTTAAAATCATCTGAGGCCTCAAAAAGGGCTTTTTTCATGTCACTTCCTGCCACGACATCACTTCTGGCTTATGACGTCACTTCCGGTAGGCGGGTCCCGACACGTGCCAATCAAAAGTGAGTACCTGTTCTTAAATCATTTAGATGACACCACTGTCTCCGCCCCACCACATATCCTGTTCCTCTCTGCTCCCCTTTTCCAATCCAGTGGAGACAAGTAAGAGGTCAGAGGAGGAGTTTTTTCCCCCCCAGGAGCATTTAAAGATGATAGAGAAAGTGGTCTGCAGGTGTGCCATGGGGATTGGGGGAAGACTCATTTATTAGTGGGGCCACTGGGAGATGTGCGCCTCCCACCAGCAGAGCGGGGTTCCTTGTCAATTGTCAAAAACATGAAAATGTTAGTGCTTTGTCAGTGTGCCATGAGAAGAAAAACCACTGAAAATCATTGCTCTGGGGTCTGTTTTATGTGAAACATAACTACTTCCTAGTGGTTTCTAAATTGCAATCCCATTGTAGCTTGTTCCCTTGGAAAGCTCTGTAGAGGGGCAAAGAAGTGAATGAATATGAGGAATAAGTCACTCTTGTCTTAAAGAACAAGTTTCTATCTGGTCGTCCCATAGAGAAGACAGAAGAAGGTGATCTATATTAGTGCCTGTATTGCCATGATAGGAAGGGATGATGGCCTTGGTGGGGTTTCTTTCATCTCAAAACTTAGTTCACACTACAATACCTGATGATAACAAGAACCACTAGGATACATAATCTGTAAAATCTTTTTTTCTTTTAAATGCACTGTAGTGTGTCATTCTAAGAGCCAATTCATGTCACTAATAATGAGAGCTAAGCAAAAGACAGGCGGTCTTTCCTGGGTGGGAGGTGGGAAAAGCAAGCCCATGACGCCACTCCAAGCACCCCAAATCTTCAGTACCAAAAAATATTGTTTTGTATAGCATTGTAATTATACACTGTGTTGGGTTCCCTGTGTCAAAAAATGGAACTAAACCCATTGCATAAAGAAGCAAACAAATAAATGATTAAACGATAGAACTTTCAGAATTTGGAGGAGCTTGACCCAAATGGAAAATTGGGAGGTTGACCTCAAAGTACTGTAGATCCTGCTTTGTATTTCCCCTCGATGAGCTGCCATTTTTGAGTAGCACTGGTGAAATTTGAGCAGAGTTCTCTGTTACAGAGAACAGGAATACATGCACTGTGTATTCCAGAGTGTGAAGATTTCATGTTTCTTCAGCGTGACCACTCTCTATCCCTTGGATGCCCTCCAATGTTGATGCTACCCTCCTCAACAGTGTTAATACAGTTGTCGGAAATCCTGTCTAAAATGAAATCTGAGAACATTTCCACTGGCCAGAAGTTATGAGTGATCCACAGACTGCTCATACTGGTGTAGGTCCAGCAATATCAGTGGCATTATACCAGCACAAGGACTTCTCATTTCTGTATACAGAGCATGGCCTCCTGATTTGGGAATATTTTTGTTCTAGTGTAAATACTGGCACAAGATGTCTGCCAGCAGGATATCAGTCCCACTGAATGCCAACATCATTACTTTGCAATGAGTGAAAGTCAGTGGGTGGCTCCTACCTTCTAATAATTTAAAGAAAAGCTTCCTGCTCTGTTTCGCTTGCACTGAACTAACAAGTTAATCTTGGTTGGCTCTTAAGCCTTGGCATACACCTTCCACACATGGCTGCTTATATAACGGTGTAGCAGCACAGCATGCAGGAGAGAGAAAGAGAAGGAAAATAGCAGCCGTAGCAGCAGCAGAACAAAGCTGTTCACACCATTTTATGAGACGGCAATTTCAATTTGAGAGCACGGTAACTAAATTGGCCAAGTTCTGAGGCAGTAACAGGCAACATTATGGCAAAATTACTTCTGGCAAAATGTCTAGTCAGTCAGTAATAGAGGGCATTGGCCTGTGCTCAACTGACAAGACTGTAAAGATTACCTGTAAGCAAGTGGCTGAACTGGTTGCAGTGGGCTTGGGGGCAGTCTCCTTCGGCTGCCATTGGCCAAGCTTTGCTGATGCCACAGTCTTTTGGATTCTTGAGAATCGTAAATCTTAAAACCTTTATGATGGGAATGGACAGGCAGATAAAACAATGTTGAGATTACAGGCATGCCCTGGTATCTGCCGGGATTCCGTTCTAAACCCCACTGTGGATACCTGAAACTGGATACTGGGGATGTGTTTTTAAATATAGGGAAACATCAGTGGTTTTGCTGCAACAATGTTAAAAAAGGAGATTTGTTTAATGTTCCTCTGAATTTTTAATAGGAGTCCCAGTATCCATTATATCAGTGGATAACTGAAACTGTGGATACCGAATCAGTGGATACCGAGGTATGTGTATTTAGATTAGCAGTTAGGACCAAGAGAATTCTTTGCCTCTTTCCCCTGGTGTTTTATAATCTGCTTCAAGTCAGTCAGTATCCCTGAAATACAATTAATTCCCTTCATATGAGATTTTTGAAATCATAAAAGTGTAGGCAGGTGTGAACAGGTCCTCCCCCCCCCCAGTTCTTTATACATGCACATTACGAGTGAAATACATCAGAAACAATTGTGGCAAGGAAACAGAGAGAAACTAAAGGAAACTAGCCAGACCAGGTGCTAGCCAAATTTCTAAGAAGTGTCCTTGTTCCTCTTTCACTAGTAGATGATAGTAGTTTCTCCAGTGCTCCTACCACATAAATATAAGTAAATGAGAAGCTTTATATTGTAAGAGTGAATCCATGCTGGAGGACAAAGCTGAGGAAACCAGTTCCCATTCTCTAGCACAAAGTTTCTCAAACTGTGGGTTGGGACCCACTTAGTGGGTCACAACCTGATGTTAGGTAGTTCATGGAAAGCTAGGAGTAACCATCTTGGAATCTGCCAACCTTACTCTTGCTATATCCCTTTTGTGAGTTTGAATTTTCAAGTGAGAGTTTTTTTTAGTTTTGTTATTAGTTCATGTTTTTATACAATATTTTGTCCTAATCTTGCTTTCTGTCAGAATGTTTCTCACTTGTTTGCATTCCAGGAGTGTCATTTGATTATGTCACAATGATGGCACTTCCTGCTTGATGATGTCACTCCTGGTGATGACATAACTTCCAAGTTCATGATATCACTTCTGGGTTCCGACATGAGTGCCATTCTAAAAATTGGGTCTGGTGCTAAATGGTTTGAGAACCACTGCTCTAGCAATCCACTCTTCAATGACCACGACTATATAACATTAAAATCAAAAGGGAAGCCTTAATGAGTAATTCAGTTTCCCTGTTTGGTGGCAACCCTGCAAGATCCTCCATATCTCAATCATGATTGGGCAGCCTGATCTATCTCCTGGGCACACCGCTTGCTTTGATAATCGGTCAAATCCAGGAAAACCCTACAGCCACATGACACATTTGAATAATTATTGTAATCAGATATAAATAGCAAAAAATGAACCGCAGTGCTTTTCTTGTTCTTTAACACTCACTACCACCTCTCCCAATAGAGCCTTACTAGAAAGAAACTGGAATTATGTAGAGACTCGCACCGATTGCTGGAAAACCTTCTGTGAAGGAAGAGGGACTGAGAGCAAAATAGGCAGAGTGCCTAGCAGACCTTTCTCCCTTGCTCTCCACTTTTCTTACTGGCCAAACTGGGATTTACTGGGAAGATGGTGGTCTTCCTTCTGTCACCACCCAAGACTTGGAAGCTGAGACAGAAAGAGGCCACCTTGGGAAAGGTTTGCTTCCAGGTTACCAGAGAGTCCCCAAATCCAGGGGTTATCCTGTTAGAGAAAATCCAGGAGCAGAACACAGTATGGTGTGATACAGAAGGTAGGTGTGTGATACCCTGCTGAGTCAATTGGACCTGGCAGGTAAAACATGAAACAGAAAAGAAGTTTTGGACTGGCACCAACAGTATCACTGACACAGGTCCATGTTCACCCATCAGGCTATCAGAGTCTCATCCAGGTAAAAGGGACAAATGTTCTCTTCCCCTGAGGAGGCCTCCAATGGCCTGCAGAATAAAGAGGATGCCATGGTGGCACCATAGCATTGCCTTGTGGTGAGCTAGGTAAGATTAAGCTGTATGCATCCTTATGCATGACCTTAAAAGGTGGGAGGCTGATGGTTTGGGTCTATTTGTCAAGATGGCTTATAACCACCTGCTCCGTCGCTCTTATAACCAGCTGGCTCCCTCACCTGATCAAGCCAGCTTGGAAGACCAATCAGCTGCAATATGCCTATCCCAGCAGAAGGGCTGGCCAGCAACAATAGTCTTAGCTGACCTCAGGTGATGAGGACAAGGAAACCACAAAAGGACTTGTTGGCTTTGACAGGCCACTTCTCAGCAATGGCACTGAATTGAAAGATTTTCATGGGAAAATACTAAGACAGTAGCAGCTGCTCAGGATGCATCAGTGCTGATGCATCACAGAAACCTCTGAGGAACTAGTTACTAGAAGGATCAAAATTAGGCGAAAAAAGGGAAAAACGAAGGCTTTTTGCCGAACCCTTACTGCCATAAACCAAACATGGAATAAGTATGAATAAAGATAGAACTTTAGCTGCTCAAAAGACTTCTGCTTACTGGTGAGGCAAACTTAGATTTGCAGTTGCACAAGGCATCTGAAATGCTCGATTCCTTACTCTCTTTTTATGCAACTGAAGAATTTGTTCTTAAAGTGGACGAAAGGCACAGGATTTCCGGCAATGCTGCAGCACAACTCTGAGTTGGATAAATGAATGGACGGAGCCTCTGATTAAACACTGCAGAACACAGTTGATTACACCACTGAAATAGCAGCTCATTCTCTTGTCATTTCGTTTTTCCTTCCAGTGTAGTGCTGGTTTGTTTCAATCTTACATCGTTTCCTTGGGAAGAAATTTGTGGGAAATGCAGCAGAAACTTAGCATTTAGTATCTATGACGATGGAAGGAGGGGAGCCTTGAGTAAGAGTAATGTGAAATTTGGATCCCCCCCTCTCTCTCTCTTATTTCAGATAATTGCATTAGTTTGTGTCCTGCACTAATGTAAATTAATAACCTGCAGTACATGCATCATGCTAAAATCACTGTGAAGGAGATGTTGGGTGAAACATGATTAATGTGCCATTTGATCCCACACATTCTAGAGATTTGCCCACAACAGAATAATGTTGATTACATAATTAATTAGACCCCTAAAAAGGATCAACCCACACATTTTCTCTGTCAACAGGGCTGCTACGACCATATATTAATGAGAGAATTTCCTGCAGAAGTAATAAACTGATCAATCTGAGCAGTGCAATTGAGTGTTTTCTAAGAGGCACATTTGCTAAGCTCTTGATTTGTGTCACATATGAATGCTGTCCAAAAAAGGAGACAATTTGGGGACAAAAATCAGGTGTGTGTTCAAGGTATAGTAAGATTTTACATTTAGATTAGGAGTCATTAAAAGGAACATTTCCCACAGAAGGATTGCCACTATGTGCACACGCAGCAGCCAATCAATGCTCCTAACAAAGTATATCTGTGTGATACACGTTTGAACATGCTTGTCCCATTCGCATTTTGTATTTATAGGTATATACTTCAAACTATAAAATGTGCATTGTGACGTTGCCCCAAATTTCATATATGAAACTCCCTGCTCAGGAGGATCAATCAGAGCCAGGGACATTGAAGCGAATGATGTGCAAACACTTGAGTACTGTGATACTGATGCTATTCGTAGCTTGAGAAAGTAACAGCATCTGATGCCCAGTCTGCACATCCAGAGTGTGGTGGGAGTTTCCTACCCTCTTGCTCTTTCATTCTACCACTTTAGGAAAGACCATTTTTGAATGCTCCCTATTCAATGAGAACATTGGGAGAAACATTATTTCACATAAGAGTGCGTTATAATAATCTCAGACATCTCAGTATTTAAGGCTTTTCCCTATAATTCAGTGGTTCTTCCTTCCAATTCTGTAAGAGTTGCCTATCCACATAGATGTCCTTGTCAGAGCAGCATCCTGCAGACTCTTTTTAATTCCTAGCTTTGTTTCCTCAGTAATCAGTATTTATATATTTGGCCTGCTCAGTTTATTCCTCCTCTTTTATAATAAGGCCACCGCAAAAAAACATTATACATGACAATCCACACTTTACCGAAATCAATTGCAAAACTTCTAAATGTTATTTTCAATAGAAACAAAATTACAAGATAACCTATGACATAGGCAGGCCTTTTGTTTTTATGGAGTGATTTTTCTGGATTAGCTTAATGTGACTTTCCCGCTAGCCTTCTGGAATGAGGGATAGTCAACTTTGTACAGTAGCTGTATCATCTGCATGTGGCAACCCCAAACTCCTCAGAGCGGTCTTCTCAGAAAGGAGGCTATGTTATTTTTACTTTTGCTAGGAAGCTGTCTAGCATTTCTCTCTCATCTTACACACTTAAAACAATCAATGGGAAACCATGAAGTTTTAGCAACTTCCTGTACCATTTCACACCTACCCACAAGCTTCCAACAGGCATATTTACAGTCCAATCCTATTCCCCTGCCAGTCCACAGCATGATGAAGAATGCACTGCATGGTAGTGGTGGTGGTGGTGATGACCAGATGGCCTGGGAGAGGTAGATAAAAATATGTTTTACTTACTTCCCAGTAGGCCACCTGATCACCAGTGTCTCCTTGGTTCCTCACCAACTATTTTGCTGGCATTTGGGGGCCTGCTGGGCTAGGAAAAAAATGGGATTCTGGCGTGCAATGCATGCACTGGGATCCACCCCCTCCTGCTCTTGAAATGCCCCCTGCCTGTCCCTCTCACCAGCCCTGCTCCTCCCCGTCCTACCCTCAAAATGCTCCCCACCCCTTATCAGCACTTGTGTGGTGTCTGGCAACCTTTGCCGTACATGCAGGGCCTCTGGCAATTTGTGGAATGACTTTGACCACATCACAGTGACATTTATAGCGATGGACTAGGTACATCGGTGGACTGCTATATGCGGCCCATTGGATTGGGCTGTTAATTTCTTTAGCTGAAACAGAGTACAGTATAATTGTCTTCTACTGTAGTTATCATTTGGCTAAGAGTGCAATCCTAACCTGCAGATAGGCTGGCACAGTTAGGCCAGCAATGTTTGGCTGGCAGAAGGGCCACTATAAAGTGCGTTTGGACCATTCTTGGAATCAGGGAACATGGCGCATGTCTGAGTGCTGGCCTCTCTGACTCCAAGAGTGGCCCAAAAGTGCTTTATAAGGCTGGCCCTTGTGCCAGCCAAACTTTGGCTTCCTAACTCCAGGTTAGGATTGGGCTCGCTCAGGTGTGAGGGCATTTGTTTTCAAAGGTGTGGGGTGTGTAGGAAACATCTCTCTCATAGGTATTTTAATTATTGTGGTTTTTGAATGCTTTGTCTCCACAAAGGAAAACAAAATAATTCAAACTGACAGAATAATATAGAAGATATTATTCTACAGAATATAAAATAGAAAGATTCAGGCTACAATCCTATACACACAATTTCTTGAAAATAAGTCCCATTGAACACTATGGGACTTACTTCTGAGTACACTTGCTTAGAACTCTGCTGACACTTGGCAAAAAATTTAAACATTTGTAGGGGGAAAGAAATATACCTTAAAGTTAAATACTATTTTTTTAAAAAAACATTCTTTTAAAAGCAATGAAACAATTCTACCCTTGATCTAGTTTGGAGCCAAGATGACTGATACTTTTTCTTCATTAATCAATTGCAGTGGAATTTGAATAAAATTTAATTGGCACTTAAATGATTGTTATATATATGAGAATATTATCAAAATATTTATATACATTTTTCACCAAAAGAGTTTACAAAGCAAAACACATGAAGAACTGGTTCGTAGCATAGCTAGAGGGGGTCACAGCATTATGTTTTGCACAGCGCCTCAACACACAGTGCAAGCAGCCCCTCCTACTCCCTTTGGAGCCATTCTGGGTGGCTAAAGCAAAATGGAGGAGACGCTACTGGAAATGGTTCCCTATACCAAAGAGTTTGTGCTATTAAAAAGACAAAGAGAGGCATCAGCAAGAAACCACTGGAAAAGATGGTGTGCTGGGTTGAAAAGGGACAGTTGTTTTAACCCTGCAAATTACAAGAGAACCACCATCTAAAAGGTACCTGTCAACCCAGTTAGCAAGGGATATGTGATGTTGGCTTATGCAGCAATTAAAATGGCACATTTTTTGAATATTTTTTTAACCAACAACCTTATACAGTTTCTTTTGTGCATTTTTCACATTCTTGTGTGGGAGAACATGCAAACCAATATTTTGACCATATTTTTAACTACCTCTCATTTTTGTTTCTTTTTTCCCCCACACCCAGAAGGCCTTTTCCAGGATACCCCCCAAACTATGGCTCTTCCTACCCTGGGGAAGTCCATCTAGTATTCCCTTCTGTTATGTGGTTTTGGCTTTAGGTCCAGTCCTTGTTTGTTGGGCTTTTGGCCAACCAGAGGTGTGATGAACTGTCACTCTTTTCCATGATTGGTTCTGACTTTCTCTGTGTTGTTGCTGTGCCGTGTGTTTGATGTTTTTAATGGCTATGTTGTAACCTACAGTACCTTGGCATATTAGGATGGAATGGTGGGAAATACATTTTAAAAATAAATGATTACTCCTTCCATGTCAAACCACTTTTGCTGCTCTGGAGAAGGAAAATGTCTTGAGGATCTGGTACTGCACTTTTTGGTTCTGCTATTTCCTGAATTAGATCCACTTTATCCATGTGAAGGAGATGGGCAGCCCAATCCTATGGTGCCTGGCTCCTGTAGGAGCAGCAGTATGCTGATATGATCCTATACTGTATCCTATGGGCACCATGGCAGCCTTAGGAGGCACCTCAGGAGAAGGGTGAGGGCACTGAGGCTCCATGGGGTCTCTTCAAATCTGTGGCGGCTATTTTGCCGATGCAAACTTGAGGACCTTCAGGTCAGGCCACATGGTCTGACACAGAGGATGGGATCCAGCAGTAGAGGCCACTGCCAGTCCCACCACTGCCCACCCCCAGTTCTGCCCTCCCCACACCCTCCCTACTGCCTCAAATGAGCTCATCACTAGTGGTGTTATTTACCACTGGACAGTTTGATGTTGTCCTCTGGGTGCTGGGGCCTGCCGCTGGTAAGCTTTTCCCCCCGGCACTAGAAATGCCTTATAGCACTTTCATAACACTGGCGCTGGCATAAGGTCTTATCACCCGTGGTATCATTGTCATGATTGGACCCTGAATCTCAAATTTCCATGTGCTGTACAGCATGTGTACAAAGCTATCTGGATAGGACAACACCTGACTCCGTTCAGTATAAGCTGCTTTGAGCTCTTTCAAGGAAGAACAAGATATAAGAGCCCAATCCTTTGCTCACACATACGCACCTTCCTCCACCAATGGAGCTGCACCAAAAAGGCTTATTCTGTCAGAGCCCAATAGGATTGGGCTGTAAGTGAAATAAATACGGCCATTATGACACACTACTGCACTGAGGGATGTGCAATTGTGCAAAATGTGAACATTTTATCATCATTGTTTTGTTGGGAGGGGGATTTGAAGGATCATCAAGACCTTGTGTGTACTGATATTAGCAAAATCAAAATCTCCGTATATTTTTTGGTTTTCTCATACTGTGGGATGAATACCTGAGGCAGGGATAAATGACACCTCCTTGCACCCTATGATGTTGCATAAGATGCCACAGAATGTAACTATGATCAGAATTTATGAAGAAAGTGGCCAGAAGCCACAGAAAAACAAGCAATCAAAAGTGAGATGATGCAAATAATTCTTCCTTAAACCACTGCTTCCTGAATGCCTTTTTTGGGTTCCCGATGATCACCCTAAACCTAACCATTTTTCAGAATCTGTTATCTTAAAACAAATTCTGGGTAATTGATATGCATAATATATTCTGATCACAAAAAATGGAGTTTCTCTTTGCAACATGTTCCAAATAATTCACACCAACAAGCTATACAAATTACGCATATGATTACAAATAAAGAATATATCTTGACATGTCTGGCTCTCTGCATAAGCCTGCAGTGCATCAGGTCCAATTTCTCCAAATTGTTCAATGCTGTTTCCAGCTTTTTTGTCATGCAGGACTACAGAAAGCATGAAAAGCAAGCATGTTTGCAAAATGGAAAAAAAACCCCCCCACAAAACATTGACAGGGAGCACAGCGCAAAAGTGACTCATCCAAAGATTTCTTTCCAAAATGAACACTATTATTTTCTTGTTTTCTTTTCAGTTCTTTACTGTCTTGTATTTCTAACAATAGATAGAAAAAAGACAGCCAGAAACATAAATAGAACTAGCAATGTCAGTGTGAAACAAACCATAGTTATGTATTTTAGGAAGTGCTCAAAAAGTATGCAGAACATCTTCTTGCTGCCAAGGCTAGTATTTAGTCCTAAATTTGTGGGAATAGTCACCAAATGATTCATGCCGACTTATCCTATACATATTTACTTGGAACTAAGTCCCAATAAGTTCAGTGGGACGACTGTTCCCACAGTCGTCTTCGCATTCGGAAATGTTTCTTGACAATTTGATGAGATTCAATATTTAAGCTGTGCCAGCAGGCCTTCTAGTTTATCCATAGCACCCTAACACATGAGTAGTTGTGGAGTTAGTTCTTGGTGCTGTTTCCATGAGATGGCTGTGGAACAAATGATTTGTGAATAGCAACCATAGGACATGACCCCAATGGGACCTAATGGGTAGCTAATAAATCTTGGGAATGTGAATACATTATTGGCTTGGAACTTCACTGCTTTGAAAATTATTAGAATACTTGCAACAGGAACGGAATCCTACGATTGAATGCATGTATTTTTTTCCTAGTTCCCTTTCTCACTCAGAAACTGCACAAGGCTCTTTACAATCCTATGCAGGCTTACTTAAGAGTAAGGCACAGTTTGTTCAGTGGGGCTTATTTCTTGGGAAGGGTGACTGGGGTGCAGTTGACAAGTTTTGCTTTTCTCAAGCTTCTTCTCCACAGTGAATGGCCCAAATATGATCTGGATGTCATTAACTGTACAGTACTTCTGCTGTACAGATTACATCTATAATACATTCTAGGCTGTTCAAGGTTTCTGTAGGATGCTTGTAGCATGTGGTTCGATGAATGCTAGGGGCTTCTGTAAAGTATTTGAGGTGCAAGAAGGCTTTATGGTTCAGACAGTGAATAAAGAAAGGAATACTCAAGCCCCTTTCTATCCACATGGTTCTGTAGCTCTAGCAACATCTTATTAGTAGCATCACCACATAAGCAGTATTACCAAATCCAGGTTAATGTGTCAGTTTTATCATTTTGAGTGTTCCTGGACATAACTGAATGTTGTCTAAGCTACCCATTCAGTCTCCCTCACTGGGGCAGACCCTTTCCTTTCTGGCAGACTGCACTATGTCTGCACATGTCAGCTGATGAAGCAGTGTTTAGCTATTGTTTGAAGGTCTGAGAAGTTCAGGTGAGAAGTCAGCAAGCCAGAAATGAAGACTATTTTACAAACAACCGAGATCCTCTTTTCATCTGTTCCCTTAACTTTCTGATCAATTAGCTCTGTTTCTCATTTTGGTAACTACTCCGGCACTGCACCATGGCTGTGCGTGTAACAGATTAGTTGCAAAAAATGTACCTATGTGGAATGAAGCCCCACTTCTTACTATGCTGTGTGAACATTTATTCTGAAATTAGTACATGGACCCTAGAGACTTCGTAAAGTTTCTAAAGCAGTCGCCCAGATTGCTTCTCCCCCCTTTTTTATTCTGTTGCTGGTGTTACTGTCCATGGTGCTGATTCTTCCTTCCCAATTTAGCGACCTCTGTTCAACATCTTGTGAAAAGGGCATCTTCTGACAGACTTGATCTGGCTGTACTAAATGAGGTAGACTCTGTAAACTGGTATCTACCACATCAGTGACAGCAAGTCCTTTCCTACCCCACCCCCACCTGCAATTGGGAAAGATTCTACCTTCCTGCATGTTCTATGGAATTGAAGTTAATATTCCCTGGGTCGCTATGGTGATAGTGAGCTCTGTTCCTTAGAGCAAGACAAATTAGGCATCACCTCATTAGCCTGAAGACTCCTCTAGTGCTGGCACATCACAGAACTATTCCTCCTCGAAAGACGCTTCAGAAGGGAAATGGTGTCTCTGCATGATTGTGTGATATTGCGTCACAGTGCCACACATCTCTAGTTCCTTTAATATTCCCCCCACACACACACAATGTAACCATTGCTCTGCTAAAATGCAAATCCAGGGGGAAACCAGTGAGAATGTTGTCACTAGCTTTTGTTGGGACAACAATGGAGCTTCCAGTTCATGGCCACGTTCTTTTCTGTCCACTGGACACAACCGAACAAGTCTTATTTGGAGCCTTTCATTGTTCTCTCCTGGTGCTTTAAAAGGGAACTAAGTATCCTGATTGGTTACATAATTAGAAATCATTTGCATGAAAGAAATAAGTCAAACCACTTGCCTTGGTAAAGATGAAACATGATTCAAAAAGATCCGTCAGTTCTATTTTAAAAAGCAAATTGCCACCTTGTAACTTTGATGGCACACAAGTCTGAATTTAGCTGAGAATTTTTTTGGGGTTTTTCAGAGAGCAGAGGGTAAAAAACCCCACAACTTTCAAAGATCTTGGGGTTCTATAGCATAGACTAGCTAATAATTGCTCCCCCTAGTTTACCATCACCATCCACATCTGGCAGTCTGACCAGAAAGCACCAATGAAAATCCCACCTCTCTCTTTTTCTGGTAAACAGAAGCTCTATATTCAGAGTTAACGGATCAGAACAATCCATTTCCTGAACAGCAAAAGAATTGAAAAACAACCCCACACAGCCTTTTCAACCATGGACCCACCTTTGCACACAAAGGAAGAAACAGAATGGAAATAAAAATCGACTGGATACATTTTATCAGCTTCCACCCCCGTTACGCACCCATCTCGTTTTCACTGTCTAATGAAAGGGAAATGAAAACGATCACTTCTTGTTATGTAAGGAGCATCCTTTTGTCTTAAAAACACAACTTTGGTGGGATCTCCGTCTATGAGCAATGGCAAGGGGGAGGTGTGAGAGCTGGGTTTCTTGTAGGCACACACAAGACTATAAGCTGCATTGGCCATACCTGTTCGTCGCACGTTTTCACTCGATCATGATTTCCTCCTTCTGATGGGAGCAGGATTCTTGATCTCCGGTCATTCACTCAAGGGTGGCTAATGGAAACCAGTACAGTTCTTCCTTTTCCCTTGGAAGGTATTCACCTTTTAGACGGACCTAACACCGCTGTCTGGAGCCTCCATCCTCCACGCTGGATCCTCACCTACCTCTGGATCCAGGTTGGTTTCCACGCAAGCATAGCCAGGTACACGGTTTGGATTGAACAGATGCTCGCGTGGCCAGATCGAATTCAGTGGGATGTAGAAGACATGATGAGAAAAGGAAAGAGCAGACCGGAGGATGAATAACAAAGCCCTGGCAGCGAGAAAAGTGGTGGACCACTCAGGAACACGTCACGAAAGCCCGCAGTTTCAATGAATTCTACTCCGTTTCGAGCGAGCAGCTGCTTGGCTTTCCAGCCCAGACAAGTAACAAAACAAGACCGAGGAGATAAAACTTCACACGGCGCCATCTAGTGACGAACATCTGAAGTACCAAAAGTGGGGGAAGACGTTTTGGGGTGAGAGATGGTTTGCTTTGGAGCGGATAAGAGGCTAAATGGAAAGTTTATGCGCTGTGTAACCAACCCGTTCCTTTTCTTGCAGTGCCACTAAGATATATTTTTTTTTCCAGCAGAGCTGAAAGCAAACCAGTTCTCGGCTTGGGTAGGAGAAGTGGAGATCCTTTCTTTCAAGATAGGATTCAGTCGCGATGAAAAAGACAGTGGGAAGAGTGCATCTCTTTGGAATGCGCTGGTCAAAGAAAATGGCAACATGTAGCACGTCAAAAGGAGAACCAGCAGCCGTGATTGGCTGTGGGGAAAAGGCACGTTGAGGCGTGGAGCAGGTTTTTGCAGCTTTGTTCGGAAAGGACTGTGTTTCATAAAAGTCATGTTTATGAATGGGTGTGGCGCCCCCCAGCCTCCTTGCAGTTATCCCAAGGGGGACACGCCTGCATTGGGCGTGGGGGGGGGGAGAGGCTTCCCAGCACACTGCATACAGATAAGAAGGTGCTTCTCAGAGTTTTTTATTCAGCTAGCTCTCTATTCAAACAGGGCTTTATTCAAGTGGCTCTCTTGCTTGCTGCAGGTGATAAGTCAACTGCAAGTGTCTTCAGGTTGTTAAGCATAGGGAGTTTCTCCGGGGGACAGGTGGGGAAAGGATTTCTTGCTACTTGATTTTCCCCTTTGATGAAACTACCCCACCTTTGCTTTCACCCCACAGGGAGAGGGAATCCTGGGGCTTTTCCTGGATGCTTCTGCCAGTTGGTGTCAACTCACAACTCTCCAGCCAATGCAGTCAAAAGTGATCTTTTTGCTAGTGGACTTTCATCCTGCGAGGGGGTTGATCTGGTGGGCTTTCCTCCCCACACGCCCATGGAACCAAGTCCTCCCAACTCTCCCTCTGTTTGCTGTTCCTCCTTTCTCCTTCTGGGCTTCTTTCCCCCTCTACCACCAGCTTCTTCCCCTCTTTTATGTTCCTATCCCTCTTTCTCCATCTTGCTTTCCTTATCTGTCTGTCTGTCTCCCCTCCTTCCTCCCCGTCTCTGCACCTTTCTGGTCTGTCTTCTATTCCTCCTTTTTTCTCCCCACATTGACTCAGTTCCTCCCTGCCATCCCTAGTAGCTGTGTATTAGGCAGTGTCAAGTGATGAGGTCATTGCCCCACCACCCATGGAGCTGCAGCTAGCCCCCAAGCCCCCAGCATCTGCACAGAAGCTCACGGGGTATGACAGTGACCTAAGGGGCATGGGATGCAAAGCTGTGCAAGGGCTTAACCAACTATGGAAGTTTAGCAAATCCATTTCCCTGTATGAGAACATTCATGCAATATCCTGTAAAACCATGTGTGTTGTTTTTGTCCTTCTAATTCTTGCAGTACATTCGAGAATTGATGGAACCCATGTCTAGCCTCAGATTACCAGAGTCTGGGGATAAACACCATAGAATAGTTATATTTCCATCGTGGCCCTGTTTGTGAGCTTTACATATAGGGCCATTGTTGGAGAGATAATATGAGACTAGATGGTCTGATTCAGGAGTGCAATTATTTATGAAGTGGTGAGCAGAGGCGTTTCTATAGGGAGGGCAAAGCTCTAAGTTTTGCAAGAAGCCTTACACTGTCATGTAAATCCCTCCTCTCCCTTGCTGCTGTAGCCGGTAAGCAACGCCAAGATGTTGCTTTTCCCTGTGAGGATTGGCTAAAATGGTGCAGGAGAGGAGTGATTTCCACTGCAGGGTAAGACTTCTTGCAAGACTTAGAGCTTTGCCCTCCCTGTAGAAACACCATTGGTGGTGAGTGCTGCTGTTAAACACAAGGAGCTGCCTTTGACTGAGTTAAACTATTGGTTCATCTATCCTAGTATTGCCTGATCAGCTCTGGCTCTCTAGGATCTCAGAAAGATGTCTTTTCTGTCTTCTGCTAGCTGATCCTTAACTAGGAGATGTCCGAAATTGAACCTCAGACTATCTGCATTCACAGCAATCACCCCTTCCTGCTTGACAAGGGACCAGATGGTGACCATTGATTCCTGTTTGGAACATTGGATTGTCCTGGGGGGGGGATGGTGTCTGCATTTGGTCTAGTTGTTTTCTCACATTCCTGGGGGTGTGCTGCATGCAGCACTTAATCAGAAGCATCAGAAGATTCTGGGCTGGAAGCACATGATACCAACTATGTAGTTAAAACTAAGTCATGCTTACCTGAAGCATTGCCTAGAGAAGAAATTGCTTGGCAGGTAAGCCGCTCTGAGCTTCTGGATGGAAGGGGCAATGTAGTAGATATATACAACCATCTGAAGGTGTTAGCTGAGTTTTCTAGTGGAAGAATAACAGCAGATTTAAGGCTGCAATCGTAGACCTTGGGAGTAAGCCTCATTGAACACAATAGGACTTACTTCTGAGTAAACATGCATAGGTTTGTGCCCTAAGTAGCTCATCTAAAGTCTGGTGTTCATGTGAATGAATCTATAGTGTGGTCTGGAGCTACTGTGAAGCCTGTGTACATTGTAGCATGTTTGTGTGTCTGCACACAGGTATAGTCTAAAATCCAGAGACTTCAGAATTGTAACCCGTAAATAATAATGGCTAAAGCATAATGAGACTGTTGAGAGGGCCTTTGAAAGGAAACCCCTGAATTTAATAATAAATATAATCTTGAATTTAATAATAAAATTGAGTTTTTGTAGCCAGGTGGAGACTATGAAGGCTATCACGAACATAAAAGACCAATTCACATGACCTAAGTGGCAGGTAAAGAATAAAATGTGAGTCAAGTGTGCAGAATTTGACAGCTAAAATTATTTTGCAATGGCTTTTCTATCCTCCCTGTTTACAACTCAGCTCACATTTACTGCACCATTGCAGTGCTTTCAAATGTATGTCGGCACAGTACATGTGCTGCAACCTAGACATTCACTTTTTTTTTTTTACCACCCTCACTTTCTCTCTTAACACCAGTTTGGTTGCGTGAATTGGACCTCAAGATTTGCTTATTGAAAGGTGAGTGAATGGGAATTTTTGAAAAAAGAAAAAAAATGTTACAATGAGTAATAGATTGATCATTCACTAGTGCAACCAGAGTTTAGCTGAGATTCTCCATTGGATCATTGGGCTAAGCCAAGACTGAAAATAATTGGCTAGAGTCTTATAGTGGGGCTGAGTTGGGTTCAAATCCCACTCAGACCAAGGTCACAGGGTGATCTTGGGCCTGCCACAAACTCTTAGCTAATCTACCACACAGGGTTGTTGAGGTTAAAGTGGGGAGAGATTTCACCTTGTATACCACCTTGAGCACTTTGGAGGGAATACCTGTAATAGATAAATCATAGATATTAACATAGAACAGGTTTCTCAAACTGTAGATCAGGACCTACTTGGTGGGTTGCAACCTGATGTCAGGTGGGTCACAGAAAGTTGGGAGCAGCCATATTTGAAGGTGCAGACCTTACTTTGCTCTATTCCTTCTGTGAATGAGGTTTTTTTTTTTAAATATTTAGTTCAGTGCTTTTTCATAATATTTTGTCCTAATTTTGCTTTCTGTCAGAGATGCTTCATGGTTGTGCAATTGTCCAAGAATCCCAGTTTGCATTCCAGGAGTGTCATTTGATTATGTCACAATGACGGCACTTCCTGCTTGATGATGTCACTTCCATCTATGACATCACTTCTAAGTTAATGACATCATTTCCAGTGGGTCCCAACATGACCCACTGGACCCATGACCCATATGTCATTTAAAAAAGTGGGGCCTGGAAAAAAAAAGTTTGAGAACCACTGCTATAGAAAGTTGGTGTAGTGTTGTGAGCAAGAGGCTGAGCTGCCGATCAGGACTTTCCTGATTACCTTTCAATTTCACCTCGGCCATAACTTCTCACTAGGTGGCCTTAAGAAGCCACTATCTCTCTGTTTCAGCTCCCTACTTGCAATATGAGAATAATTATAGTGAT
This sequence comes from Lerista edwardsae, assembly GCA_029204185.1. Lineage (NCBI taxonomy): Eukaryota > Metazoa > Chordata > Lepidosauria > Squamata > Scincidae > Lerista > Lerista edwardsae. Next base: position 1,898,624 of record JAJKFI010000029.1, on the reverse strand, counting down.
CCTATGCATGACTGCTCAGAAGGAAGCTCATTTGAATTAAAGAAACCTTATACCTTGGAATGTGGGGCTCAAGATTGCAGCCCTATGCAACTTGCATATTATTCACTACTGAGAATAATACATGTAAAGCACTTTGTAGACTCAGAAAGGGCTAGTAGTAGTGTTCTGCATTTGCACTGTGATTTGAGTGTCAAGGCATTTCTCCCTGCTGTGATAGAAAGCATGCAATTGTTTTCCATCCTTGCAAATGGCAAATAATACCCAGGTTCCATTGAAATTGAAGAGGGATTTCTGTTGACACTGCTGGTGACATGTTTTCACAAAATATTTGCTTCACCTCAACCATACCTCTTGCAATGCCATTTTTGTTTCCGTTCGGAATTGACAGGGAATAAAGATGGTGAAGGACTTTTATGCACGATTTTTTTCTGAAGGGCCAAATTCTGTTATTGTGAAGGCAACTCCCATGGAGAAGATACCATCTGTTTGGAAGATTTTCAGAGCATGCTGTAGACTCGGAGCGGGAGGGGAACAAAGACAGCAGTGGGTGGAAACGAGCAAAATCAGCTTTGTTATTTGAGTCATACCAGAGGGAAATTCCCCTTGCCCTTTCTTCCGTATTTCTTTTCCAGCTGTGGTGTTGTTTTGCAGCCCAAAATCGGACACTTTGCAGTCCAATTTCTGAAGCCAGAAATCCCACAGAGATGCTTATGCAGAGGGGCTCACGTGGCAAACAATCAATTGCTTTCTAGTCTTTTTCTTCCAGATGTTAATTAAGCGACGTAATGATAATAAATCCTCATTTTTTTTCACAGCTCCTAGAATTTCCTTGTGGGACTGCTGTATTTAGAGGTAGGAGATAATGGGACAGAACCCCGCTGGTTCACTCAAGAATCTTCCTAATGCTAGAATGCCACCCTTCTTGGTGGCAGAAGCATTTTTCCCCTCCCATAAAGCAAGGCAAGGCAGCCTACACCACAACCTATTTGTGGCCACAAAGAATGCCCCACCTTTGCGCAAGTGGTGGGGCATTTTTGCGCAAGTGGTGGGACATTTTTGCACCATTGCAAACATCTTCAGCGTGCCTCGTGAAGTCACCCTTACCTACTGTCCCTCCCAATGGACAATCTGCAACTTTGGGGTTGCCTTTTGGGACGTGGTGGCGCTGCGGGTTAAACCATTGCTGCTGGGCTTTCTGACCAGAAAGTTGGGAATTCAAGACCACGCAACAGAGTGAGTTCCCATTGCTTGTCCCAGCTCCTGCCAACCTAGCAGTTCGAAAGCATCTAAAAATGCAAGTAGATGAATAGGTACCACTTAGGTGGGAAGGTAACGGCGTTCCGTGCACTACAGCGTATAGTCATGCCGGCCACATGACCACGGAAGCTTGTCCTCAGACAAATGCCGGCTCTACTGTCTTAGAAACGGAGATGAGCACCGCCCCCTATAGTCGGTCACGACTAGACCATTCGGTTGTGGGGAAACCTTTACCTTTACCTTTGGGGCCAGGTAGGAATTTTTTTTTGACACTCCCTTGCTTAGCCTAGGTGAGCAGTTTTTTCACCAACCCCAGACAGATGTTTTTGGTTGGGTTTTTACCTTTAGCCAGGGTGGTGCAATCTGGCAGATGTAGGCCAGGGAGAGGGAGTAGAGAGTTTACTTGAAGGTAAGTAGGGTCAGCCAATGGATGCCGTCTGGCTCAGGGAAGTTGTCTAGTAATCCCTTGGACTAGGATTTCAAAATCAACCTCAAGTGCTGTCCAGCCTGGGAATGGCAATGCAGTGCAGCCTTTTGAGCCTCTTGGGATTAGTATAAATCCTGGGCTACTGACAGCCTACAGGTTGGGTGGGAACACCCATAAGGGAAGGAGAAGCTTTTGCTCTCTTGTCTAGGTTAGGAGGTAGAGAGTGCAATTCATGATTGGCTTTTCAATAAATGTGGCCCAGTGTGATTCCAAATTACTGGCCTCTCCTGTTTATTTAGGGGGCATAGGGTCATGTCATAGAGTTGTTCCTGTATATTGATGCAAACACATCTATTTGCCTTTGACAACATGATATTTTTCTTTCCTGGGCATTGTGCTTTATTTTCTGCTGAAGTTTAGGTGAAATCTAATGCATTTCGTAACCACAGCCAAAGTTATTTCTTACATGTGAATTTCAATATAAACACTGCTTTTATTTTAATTCTCTTGTATTCGTTTTCTTGACATTGTGTTGTCTCATTTTAAATGGCAGGTGTTTGGCTTGAGTTTTGTATTCAATAATGAATTTGAATGGACTATCTGTAAAGAATCTGTACAGAATATTGGGCTGTTGTGTTCAGTGGTTGATAGCTGGTCTTATTGAGTTACGGAAAATGCCAAATGGCTTTGATTTTACTGCTTTTGACTTCACCACTTTTCAGAGGCTTGGCTCATTTATCCTGTGAAAGGCAGCTGTACATGTTGCAGCTTTGTGTTGCTGTGCAATGCTGGGACTCTATGATGACATTTGGTAATCATATTGTGTGATCTTCCCTGTCCTCCCTAATTTATAACCTCATTTAACATTTATGGGACAAGGAAAAGAAAAATCAGATCACCAGACTCTATAGCTGTGAAAACCATGAGCCCATTATACTGCATGTAATATTGTAATTTATTAAAAGAATGCATGTCATCAGATTGTGACAAAAATAAAATAAAATTCCAGAACAGTAATTGAAATTGTGGTGATAGCAACCACAATTCTGCTATTCGATCCCTAATTTTAGACCTCCCTCTCTCACCATGGGGTTTTGTTTAAAGTCTGTTAGGTTCTATATAAATGCAATTTTTATCAAGGCAACCTTACTGCAATGTAGGTTTTATCGTAATAAAAACAGCTTCGTGGACATAGCTGAAGACATTAATTGTACTTAGATGAGAATTATGACCCCAAAATGAAATGAATGAGTAATACAAGGATTGCTATTGGGAGAATTACCCCCCCCCCCCAAAAAAAAAACCCATTGCTTATCCTCCTATAGTAATGGTGACACCCAGGGCATTTAATTCAGATTCTTGCAATGCAAATGCTCATTTTATAAAAGTAGTACTTTTTTTGGCTCTAATGAGCAATGCTTAACAAATTGAAAGTTTTGGGATTTCCAGAATCCAGGGCAGATAGAGATGCCAGGGATAGTGGGTGCAATCCTAACCTGGAGTTTGGCCGCACAGTTAGTCCAGCAAAGTTTGGCTGGCACAAAGTACACCGTACAGCAGTTTGGACCACTCTCGGGGTCAGGGAGGATGGCGCATGTCTGTATGCTGGCCTCCTTGACTCTGAGAGTGATCCAAACATACTTAACGGTGTCTCTTGTGCTGGCCAAACTTTGCTGGCCAAACTGTGCTGGCCTAACTCCAGGTTAGGATTGCGCCCCACATCTGTGACCTTTTGCAAGCAAAACATCAGCTCTACCAATGAGCTACAGCTCCCTTCCTCCTATACTCAGCCACATGTACCCACTCTCAGGGTTCATTTCTGTTGTACCATCAATCCATTGGCGCTGCTTTCCACCTTGCCTTATTCCCGGAGTTGGGGTAAACACCCGCCCCCTTACAATCCTCTCAAGGATGGCTGGTAAACAGTAAAGATTAATGCACACCCTTGCCTCAGTGGTGATTTGTGAAAGAAGCTTCTGTTAAAGAAGCTTCCACTGCTTGGGAGGAAGCTTGAACTCAATGGGACTTACTTGCAAATAAACACAAATAGGGCTGAGCTATTAAGTTCCTTTTTTTTAAAGTGCTGATCCACTCACAGTGCTCATGTGATTGAAATAGCCAATTTTGCTCACCCACCAGGAGACTTGAAACAAATGATAAAAATAATTATAAACAGCACCTCCAGTGCAGCAATTAGAAACCCGTCAAAATAGGTTATTACGCTTTCAAGGAGCTACCTTTTGCCCTTCCACTAATTTCTTATAGCGTAAACTTGGAAAGTTATTTCCTTTTCTTGGTGTGGCTCCAAGTGTATAATAACTAGTGTCAGAAAATCTGTTCCGCTGGAAAAAAAATGTGAAGAGGAGTAAGTAGAACTGAAATATCACGTGGTGGTGGTGGTGGTGGTGGGGAGCTGGTGTCTGACTTAATTCTAACCTGCACTGGACACAGCCAGGCTGCATGGCCTGCACTGCATCCAACGGGTAAGAGGCTGCTAGAGGTCACCTGGGGGAAGGGGATATTTTCCCTCTTACCTCGTGAAACACCCCAGACTGCCCTATTGAGCTAATTGTATCTGCACCAGCTATTTAGCTGGCAGAAATCCAAGCAGACTGTGTAGGGCTTTCACGCCCGACAGGGGTTAGGATGTGAGATGCACTGCCATCACTGATCTCACCCCTTCCCGGCCCGATCCTCCCAGGCTCACCCTCCACCACCCAAAATACCCCCTTCACCCTCCCATGCCTTTCCACTTCCCTTTTCCCACTCCTTGTACTGCCTGGTGCAATCTTACTTGCTCCAGTTGGTACAGGGATGGGATCTGTCCCAGTTAAGAACATAAGAACATAAGAAGAGCCCTGCTGGATCAGGCCAAAGGCCCATCTAGTCCAGCTTCCTGTATCCCACAGCAGCCCACCAGGTGCCCCAGGGAGGCATGAGACAACAAGATGCTTGCATCCTGTTGCCACTCCCTTGCACCCAGTACTCTGAAGTAGCCCACCACCAATGTAAGGAAGTTGCACAATCCATCATTGCCTATAGCCCATGGTCGACCTTTCCTCCAGAAATCCGTTCAATCCCCTCTTAAAGGCATCCAGACCAGATCCCATCACCACCTCCTGTGGCAAAGAGTTCCACAGATTAACTATCCGCTGGGTAAAAAAGTACTTCCTTTTATCTGTTTTAACTCTTCCAACCCTCAGTTTTAGCAGATGCCAGCCAGTTGAGCTGGCAGGGGCCTCCACACCGGCCCAGCTGACTCTCGGGTTGGTGCAAACATGCCGTAAGAGCACTCAAGAGCTGGCACAGGGGACCTGCGCTGGCTCAAGTCAGGTATAGTATTTGGCTGCCCATTGGAAACTGTGAGCTTGTATGCTGACATATTGTCTGTTATAGGGAAACAGAGGCTTCTTCAGAGTGCCGAATAAGTGGGGCAGTCACTATGACACTCCTGTTACATTGCAAGACTAGGTATTTGGTGTGTGTCTCCATCACGCAACACTCCAGTAACATTAGTATGGGGAAAATTATGCGGGAAACTCTGACAATTGGATACTTCCCTTGCCAGTCATTTCCCTTCTAAGGGTAGGTCATGCTGTTTTGGGAAGCAACAGCATGACTTCCATACTTCTAAAGTTATTGGAACAACTTGGGCATGAAGTTATTGGAATAACCAAAGTGGGTGTGAAGAAGTGGGCAACAGCAAATCTACTACCTCCCATTGGTGTTATTTTGAAACACCAGGAAGAGAAAGGAGGGGCTGTGAAGTACCTCGTACTCTTTGTGTTGCAATGGTGGGGTGCTGAAGTCTTGATATTGCTATTCAGAAGGTGGCTTAGCAACTGCACTGGTTTCTGCTGGGGTGGGTTCGAGGCCTTAGTCCAAATTTGATTCTGGCACACTGCAAATTGCCTGAACTGGATTTGTGCTAGCACAACCGTCTTGCAAATCCCTTTTAACTCAGTAGTCAAAGGGTAGATTTGAATGGCCAGGAGCCAAGCTGAAGCAATTTAGAGTGCAATCCTAACCTGGAGTTAGGCCGGCACAGTTAGGCCAGCAAAGTTTGGCTGGCACAAGGGCTGCTGTAAAGCATGTTTGGACCACTCTCGGAGTCAGAGAGACCAGTACACAGATATGTGTCATCCTCCCAGACTCCAAGAGTGGTTCAAATGTGCTTTATGGTGGCCTTTGTGCCAGGCAAACCTTGCTGGCCTAACTGTGCCGGCCTATCTCCAGGTTAGGATTGCACTCTTAGACACTTACTACGCTGGTGTCTATGCTGCACAAAAAGCTGTTTATCTGTGGTCTCAGACCACATGCCTAAGGCCAGCATTACCTCTCATTGGCTTTCCTATTTTGGCCACTGTTCAGCAACAGTGGCCAAGAATCTGGAAGGGCATTGCCAGAAGGGCTGCTGCTAGTCCAATCCAATGCCTTGTCCAAAAGGCAGATTTCCAGCAGTCTTGCACGGAACACATGCCATCTAGTCCACAGGGTGCTATACCCAGAGAACAGCCAAGCAGATAACTCAGTGTGACTCCAAGAAGGAAGCTAAGCCACTCATTCTATGGGTAGGCAAAAATGAAAATAGAAACCACAAAACACAAGCAACCCCCACCCCGAGGTCTGTCACCAGCATCTCCTCAGGGAACAAATTGTGCAAAAGAAGCAGGAAAAAAAAGAAGCATCGTTCACTTCCCAGTGTAAACACAGAGACTTGTCTAATTCAGCAAGTACAGCATGAGTTGAATCAGGAGCTCTCCACAAACCCACAGCAGGACCCCTTCAGGACTTGTGTGGGTTATTTGGCATTCAGGTTTTATGTGGGCAGTTCAATTAAAGCAAATAGCCTACATAAAACCTGAATTGCATTTACATTTAATTTCAATGAGAGAGAGAGAGAGAGAGAGAGAGAGAGAGAGAGAGAGAGAGAGAGAATTCTGTTAATGGAAGAGGAACTCTTTGTTTCATGTCATTTGCAATGCAGACTTGAGAGCTGCAAGCTGGTAATGTCAACTTTGGCCCCTTTCATTACACGCACTCTTCCTGCAGCTTGTTATAATTTCATTTTGATATTTTGTCCTGGAAAAAGTTAGTAGAAAGCAGCCCTGAGACAATCAAGAATGAGATTAGCCTTCTTCAAACTCCTTGAGTTCTGTGTCCCAGGGTGAAAGTAGCTTTTTCCTTCTCTTCCCTCGTACGATGTCTAAGGCAATGACTGGAAATTGCTCTTCACTGTCTCATCAGCGCTTGACCAGCCATAGAAAAGAGGGCTCTTCGCAACACAGCAAAGTGGATCATCCACAGAAGGGTTATCCAGAGGTCAAGCGGTAGCATCTCCCCAAATGTAAAAATGTGTTTGTGGGCTGAGTGAAGAAGGAGGGGGTGGTGGTTATTATAGGCTGCAACCCCAAATACACATATTAGGAAGTAAAGAGCTAAGTGAGACTTATGTAGGAGTAAGCACGTATAGGATTGTACAGCCCTGTCTCTTGAGGTATCACACATTCCTTTATGTTGCTTGTCAAAGATTATCATGGCAACCTTTTCTGCTTCTAAGAGCGCAATCCTATGATTAAGAGCGCAATCCTAAACTGGAGTTAGGCCAGCATAAACTAAACCAGCAAAGTTTGGCCAGCACAAGGGCCACCATAAGGCACGTTTGGACTACTCTCGGAGTCAGGATGGCTTATGTCTGTGTACTGGCCTCTCTGACTCCGAGAGTGGTCCAAACGTATTTAATGATTTTGCTTGTGCCGGCCAAACTTTGCTGGCTTAGTTTATGCAGGCCTAATTCAGTTTAGGATTGTGCCGTCCGTGATATAACATACTTCTGGCTCACATTTTAGGCATGAGAACCTGTTGGGACCCCCTAAGACCAGAAGTGGTGTCATTAAGCAGGAAGTGACATTGTGTCTGTAAAAAAAACATGCATGTAGACTACCATAGGTTACTAAATATAACAGTTGTTGGAAACACCTTGAAATTTTTCCCAAAAGCATTTTTCTGTTTGGAGGTAAAAAGCAAATGTAGCAAAAATGCAAATTTCAAAATGTTGCACAAATGCCTCTTTGGTAGTAAATGGGGTCTCCACAACACCCTGAAAATCAGCTCATGACCCCCCAGGGGGTCCTGACTCCCAGGTTGGGAACCACTGCTCTGTGGAGTATAGCAGAGAGAAGTCTGAATATGTAAAACGAATGGGGTGAACTGTCGCCTCATAGCTTTCTCATGTGAGAGATGAGCCTGATAGTTGAGTCTCCATATCATCTATTACTCAGTATTTGAACACAGAATATTTTTGTCACATGTAAGATTTTCTTAACAGGGTTGATCGAAACAACTGCCAAGTCAGACACCATTGTGCCACCATGTGTGTGGAATGAACACGCAGAAGACCTGCTTACCCCTGCTTACTGGGCAAGAGGCACTTTTTCAAGGGGTGCTCCTCTTATATTTAGCAGGGGGAGAGTAATTGTCCTTTTTCACCCCTGCACAGTCTTTCCAGTGGCTGTTGCTGGTGGTCTGCCTTTTTTTTAAGATTGTGAGCCCTTTGGGACAGGGAGCCATTTAACTTAATTATTATTACTGTTTGCCTGTAAACCGCTTTGTGAACTTCATGTTGAAAAGCGGCATATAAGTACCTGTTGACTGATTGATTGAAGACCTGAGGAATGCCTTCTCTTTACATGGCTTCCAACAGGGCTTAAAACACACCTATTTCACCTATTGGTGTTTAAGGATGGGTTAATGATCCTAGGGACCCCCCCTTTTTAATCAGCATCTATAGTTTATACTCTGTGCTGTTCTTATAGTGTTTCTTGCAGTATGTACATCATTTTACACGATCCTGTATCATTTTCAATTATCTAATTGTATTGCTGTGTTTTTAATTCGTTTATTGTTGCGACACTGCCTTTAGCTTCAGAAAAAAATAAATCTTTTAAATAACTAAAAATAAATAAAGTGCACCTCTGTGCATCAGATTCTGGTGACAAACAACAAGGGGATTAGATAGCCACGGTGCTTTGAGACTGTTGGAAATAGAACTGTAGACTGGATGGGCCTTGCCTGGACTCTGTGGACTGATTCTGAATGTTTGAATCAGCCTGTAGGACCAATCTCTGGCTATCTGTGAGACGTACGTAGTAGTAAAGATCTGTAAAGGACTGTAGTAAAGACCTAAAAATAGGAAAACAGTCCTCTTCTGTCCTTAAATGTAAGAGGACTGCTGCTTAATAGTCACACACAAATATTTTTCTTATCGCAGTGTTCCTTTTTCCCCTGGGAATGGAACATTATTTTTACTTCCCTATAGCAGGGTCAAGATTTTAAAAGGCAGAAGGCTCATCAATGGAATTGTAGGCAAATCAGTGCAGACACACAGTGTCTATCAGCCCAGTCGGGCTGTGTGTGTTCCTTGACGTCTGTAGCAATCTCTGTCACTCAGCCTGAGTACCGTATATTAGGGACTTTTTATTGTGCAGCTTGTATGTGAGGGATGGCAGGAAAGCAAAGAGGCAGGCAGGCAGGCAGCCAGCCAGCGAGCCAGCCGCCCACACAGTGCTGCAGTATGCCTGCTACAGTCTGCTGGTGAATGTAATCTCTCTCAAAATCCATTTGCTTGCTCTCAACTTTTTAGCTTTGTGCTTTCTGCTCGCCTGATTCATTTGGAATGGAGTGCAAGAAGCACCTGAGTGGGTCACCAAGACATTGTGAAGAAGACCCCTGCCACCTTTGCAGTACTGATTTTCAAATCATGCAGTTCATTTAGAATGATGGGCATAGTTATTTCTGTGTGGTTTTCTGGTTGCTGATGCTTTTGAGTGCACTACCGGGACTTTATAAAGGATTTCGGCACAATATGAGGGCTTCCGATAGTAAGGAAAATCAAGCCCTAGAATTACAGGGAGTGTAATGTTTGCACTAATGAACAAACAGAATCATATACCAAATTTGCCTTATACCAGATCAGACTGTTTTATTTGCCTTATACCAAATCCAGGTCAGCATTGACTACAGTGACTGGCAGGAGTTCTCTAAGGCTTCAGATGTGGGTCTTCCCCAGCTGTATCGAGATGCTTAGGGCTTGAATCTGGGGTAAAGCACGAGCTCTATAAAGATACAGGGGTAAGGACTTGCAAGGACTTCCCTCTTCTTTTCAGTGGAGAAGGTAGCTCTGTGTACCATAAGGAATGTGTACATGGAGTTGTACATGGAACTCTGTGAACATGGATTTGCATCTGTTGTTGAAATGAATGGGGAAGTCTGAATGTCCTGGTGCCCCACATGTTTCGATTTAAACAATACTGGCATAATCTCAAGAGTGATGCTGGTGCTGCAACATGAAGAAATACATCCCCTGATTTTTTTAGACAAGGAATGCAACCACTTGAGCTAATTCTGGAGTTTTGCCTTGCGAATTGATTAGAGGGATCTATTGCCATTCTGACATGAGGTTCTCATGGATTTAAGCACAGAAAATACTCTTGAGATCTCACCTGTGGTTTTCAACTGTAGTGTAGTAGGAGAAGCAATCCTTTGCATTAGCAAGGATGATTGCTCTGCTTAACTCCTTTCCAACAGTGCTCTTTAATTTCTTTGACTCTCCTTGTTCAGTTGAGCTTTTTGCTTTTTCCTGCCTCCCAAGGCGGGAAAGAGAATGTTTTGCTTCCCATTCTTGATCCTGCAGTCCAGACATCAAGCAACATCATACCTTTACAGTGGTGGTTTGGTGGGAAGTTCACTTCAAAATGAATGGCTTCCTGAACTTCCTTCACACATCATTCTCAGCCCAGATAGGAAGGTACAAACAATTCATTCACAGGAAATAATGGTTTGGGCGTATTTCTTTTCTTTGATATATGCAAAGGAACAGCTACGTATTGAATATGGCAGTACACCACGATACAGTACTAGACGCATTGAATCCACTGCTGTAATCTTTAATAAAAATCATGAAAAGTTCCAAAAACTAATGGCACGAAGATTATTTAGCTGGCAGTTCTCTTTGCATTTTCCTGCAGATCTATGTCAATTAGGAGAACATGTCAATTAACATGTTTCATGAGATATATTTGTTCTGGGAGCAAATGTCTTATATAATGTGGTATAAATTTCTTGCAGGAACTGTGCTGTTGCTTTTTCTTTTGTAGTGCCATACCTGCTTTTTATCTCCCTATTGTTTTAGTTTGAAAAATAGCATATAGCAGTGGTCCCCAAACTGTGGGTCAGGACCCACCAGTGGGTCATGAGTCAATTTCAGGTGGGTCGCAAAGCACCTAAGGCAGCCATATTGAAAATATGGGAAGATGGGATGCTGGAAAGGGGGAGGGATGTGTGTGGTTGTTTTGCTTGTGTCAGGGTTGTTTATAGACCTTTTCCTTTCTGATTCACTTTGCTATTGGAAAATGACTGATAAATAACCCAACTTATTACTGAATTATCAGGGAAGCATCAGACTCTGGCATCACAATGACCGCACTTTCAACCAGGACAATTAATGCAATTAGAAGAAGTTAATAGAGTATCCCCTTACTTGGTTGGACTCTCTGGTTTACCAAATGAACTGAATATACCTGTTTCAAGCATTCTTGTACTCTGGAGCTGTGTCATTGGAGAGCTGCTCTTTTGTAGCATGGCTGCCAGATTGCCCCACTTCAACTCCTGGAATGTTTTAAAAATAATTAATCTAAAATCTGTTCAAAAAGGCATCAGTGGCGAGCATTTTCACATAACAGCAGCCACTAGGACCCTCTGGTTGCCATTGGCTGAACCACTCCAGTTATGTAATGGGCTAGGCAGGCACTTAGGAAAGGTGGAAGTTGAAGGCCAAAAGTCAAAAGACTGGATGTAGGAGTGTGGCAGAGAAAAGTTAGGAAGGAGAAGAGACTAAGGGCACAATCCTAAACTGAGTTAGGCCAGCATAAGCTAAACCAGCAAAGTTTGGTCAGCACAAGGGACACTGTAAAGTATGTTTGGACCATTCTCGGAGTCAGAGAGGCCAGTACACAGACGCGTGCCATCCTCCCTGACTCCGAGAGTAGTCCAAACATGCTTTATGGTGGCCCTTGTGCTGGTCAAACTTTGCCAGTTTAGTTTAAGCTGGCCTAACTCCAATTTAGGATTGTGCTCTGAGAGAGGAGGAAAACTTGGGATTGTTTTTACTGCTTGAGTCCTGTAAAGACAAAATTAAGTTTGCTGGAGACTGGCTGGAGCCAAACAAAGAGGGAGATGATCGTGGCAGCAACAAACAACAGTTTATGACTGTCAGGGAACTAGTGAAGGGAAGCTGAAAAAAACAGGTGTCAGAACAAGGACCAAATAATTCATCAGATATGATTTGTAGGACCAGATAGCTACCAAACAGACAAGAAGTTCCAGTAACCGTCAGAGCTGAATTTAGCACTTACATGCAGGCTCTCAAGTTTAAAATGTGTTGGTGAAGGGCAGCTTCTTGAAAGGGGCATGCGTTGGTGTGTGGCATAGTACTGTTTCAGGTTAACTTGGGCAAGGAGAACTGGATGAGTGTGGGACTTTGGGCATTAGGTGGGTGGATTCTTGCAGGGCTGTGTCTACCTGACTTCAGATGGTCCTCTACTGACCTCTAGTCTTTGTCTTGCTTTCCGCATGGTGTACTGCTTCCCAGTTTGGGCCGTGGATTCACCAGATCTATGTGAGCCATCAAGTGCTACTTCTTCCATGCCTGTGGAGACTAGATATGGTATACCTCCCCATCTTTTGAGTTGGTATATCTTGGAGAACTGGGTCATGAAAAAGGATGGTTCAGGGGCGGGGGTGACCCACAAGACCAGGAGCTAGAGAGGTTAGGAGAACTGAACTTCTCATATCAGTCTGAAAAGAACTAGTGTCTAGTAATCCAATTGTTCATTGCAAATCATAATATAATTGTGAAGATCAGATGACATCAACAAGCTAATCAGGGGTCCTTGGGGTAGGTTCTCCTAAAATATTAAAGATGTAAATAGCAGAACATTTTTTTTTATCCTTGCTTTTACAGTTTCTGGTACGGTTTTAAAAAAAGAGGATATGAAGTTATTTGGTAACAGCATGCTACCATAGTATATTGAATTGTTCTCTATATGTAACTTTTCATTTTCTTAAACAATAGTTTGAAATGTTAAAATGCAGTAGATGTGGATTTACTGCCATGTATGTGCAGTCAATGAAAATGGAATTATGTTTCTTTCACTATCTATTCCAAGGGGATTTTCCTGCCAACTCCAATTACTCTGGATGACACAGCCTTTCATAAACAAATGGTCACTTGCTTGACATCTTTATTTGGGGTGATTTGCATAAGAGATCTTAATGGTGAGAAATAAAAGTGGCCTTTTTTCCTGGAATTTTTTTGGACTAATTGAAACGAGTGGATGATTTTTCCGGTAATGATCTCAGTAGGAGCTTTGCATTCATATCAGAAAGTTGGTTTGCTGTCACTAAGGTTAATACTAATTACACTGCAAACTTGGAGCAAGTCACAGAGAAGACTATTTTTAGACCATTATTTTGACGGTCTTGTCTTTATACAGAGAACATATGCAAAAAGGATTCATGTGAAACAATTAGAAATGCAATTGTTTTGCAAAATGCTCAACATGCAAATGTCCGTGTATGCATATGTATAAATAAAGTATTTAAGCTGCAATCCTATCCACATTTACCTGGGAGTAAGCCCCACTGACTACTAATGGATTTACTTCTAAGTAGACACACATAGGCTTGAGTTCTCACTGTAACCAGAAAATGCACTAAAGGTCTCGATATTATGAGGTTTCAGATGAACCAAGCTGAAAAAATGGTGAATCCCTGCTCTGAAATAGATTATAAAATCTATTTAAACTGCTAAATGCTCAGCTTGATATTTGAACATTCTGAATTCCCTGAAAGCATGAATCTGTACATCATTTTCCCTGTTAATTACCATTGGCATATAAAATAAGAGGCACTCATGAGTCACCTTGATTAAATCTGATTCCTTGCAGGGCTGTGTTTCATGTAAATAGAACTCCAGCAATTAAATTACACAATGCTATTAGGATCTTCATTTTTCTCCCTGTCTATTTCTGTTCTTTGCTCTCATGAGAGCGAAGATTTGTGGTGGTCTCCCAGCTCCTCTTATGTTGGAAATTGTTTGCATTATTGACAGAAAGGCCAGCACACACAGACTGTTTATATAAAAATAGAGGTTTTATTGGCTCCGCTTGTGTCAAAATTCTTTATGGATCATTTCTGTAATACAATTTGCTCCATTATAGCTTTGAAATTATAATTTGAAATGATGAAGGCTATTTGCAATTGTCTTCTCTTTCCAGCACTGGGGTGCGTGCGTGCGTGCGTGCGCGTGCGTGTGTGTGTGTGTGTGTGTGTGTGTGTGTGTGTGTGTGAGAGAGAGAGAGAGAGAGAGAGAGAGAGAGAGAGATTCAGACTGCCTCCAAGAGCAGCAGGGAATTCTTCGGAAGATCTTCAGCTTTTATCTTCACCCTTGTCCAATAGAATGTTGACCCACATCCTCAAATTGCTGTGGCCCTACAACTGCAAAAAGGCCTTTTTCACATGGATTATACTGAGAAAGGTTTCCCTGGATTTTCATATTAGAATAGTGAGAGATCCATAATCAGATCTCCAGCAGTTTTTCCCCCTTTTAATATTAAATCAGCTTTGTAGGGCAATGACTTGGCTAGGGCCATGCTCAGTAGGGTTAGGGGTGGGGCATCTCTGGTATGTTTTATTCACTTTCCTTAGCGGTTGTTTTTAAAAGAGTCCCAGGATGGGGGCGGGAGATGAAATTACTAATTTGGGGAGAGGCAGGAGGATGAGATTTGTGGATTTCCTTATGGACCCTCTCTTCCATAATTTGAGTGCTGTTAGGGTCCATAGCACTGGGTGAGCGGGCCTAACCCTTTCCTTTATGCTAATTTGCTGATAAAATCACCTTCCTGAATGCTATTTGTGCCACGGGTACAAATTCCAGTCTATAGTAGCAGTCTGAATTGTCCACCCCAAGTTAAACCACCCACCCACCCACCCACCCAGGGCGCAATCCTAAACCGATAGGTCAGCATAAGCTAAGCCAGCCAAGTTTGGCCAGCACAAGGGACACTGTAAAGTATGTTTGGATCACTCTCAGAGTCAGAGAGGCCAACACAGACATGAGCTATCCTCCCTGACTCCAAGAGTGGTCCAAACATGTTTTATGGTGGCCCTTGTGCTGGCCAAACTGTGCTGGTTTAGCTTATGCTGGCCTAACTCCAGTTCAGGATTGCGCTCACACAAAGATCCAAACATGGATATTGCACAGCCCTTGCTGTCCCATTCCCGCAACCTCTGCTGTATAGCTTGGATTCCCTGCCTGGATAGCAAAACCAAGGAGCTGTCCAACAAAGCAAGGAGTTCAGTGATGAAGTTGTTGATGCAGCCTGTGAGCTGTCCAGCCAAGAAATCAGAACTAGGAGCTGGGCACAACATGCTTTGCATCAGGAACTAGTAGACGTAAAACATCAAGGGTTTAATAATCGCTGGATTTCCGCCCCAACCTTTTCTGGAGAATCAGAGTACAGTACTCTGATCCAGAGTAAAAGTCAGCTTGTGATCCCTTTTCCCAAATAGAATTCAGATACTACAAGTCTCCCAGCTTGTGCCTTCTATGAGCTCAGACTCATGGCTGTCTCTGCTTCTGGGGTCTCGGTGGTGATTGTGGAGTTAGAAGTAAATGTCCTAGTGGAGATTTCTTAAGCATATACATAGGAACCAGCCAAAGAGGGGAATTCCCTCCTTATGTTTCTGTCAATTAGCCGGAATAAAAACAACCTCCGAACACAATTCAATGATTGCTGTTCAGAGTTAGGAATATCAGTCTGCAGTTGGTTGTGTGCTTTTTAAGTAGATGCTTGTTTTTAACCTATTGGGCATTTGCTACTTGTTTGGACCGTTAAAATGAAAAAAAGTTTGAAATGTCTAAAATTCAGATCTTCATGTACGCAGCAATATGGAGAAAACAGCAGCTGTACAAACTGGCTGTTCCCAGCTGCCTGAGTCAGTATTCAGTGTTCTTTCTGCTGTTTGTTCATGTCAGAAAATAAGGTTAAAAACTAGATTAAACAGACATGTCAATTTCCTGCTTTCAGTGGGAAGGATTCTTGATGGCATTTTCTCTTGTTCCCGTCCCATGTGTGTCTCTCACAGCTGTGGCTGTTGTTGCTCTGCTTGCTGCCCCATGCGAGGCCCCTCCTGGTGTGGGGCCCAATTTGACCAGGTTGAGCTACCTGATCAAATAAGAACACCTGGGGTTCGGTACGCTCTCGGGAGAGGAGGGATTTCCTCGATAGCCCCTCTGCCTGATCTCTTTAGCCTGGGATGACAACAGTTAGAACAACTAGTTTCTTCTTCATTCAGTTGCCGGCCCCTTGTGAAAAAGAAAAGCAGAGAACAGGAAGAGTTGCCTGCATGCTAACCACTAGGTACTACTCCCCTGGGTGAAAGGGTACAAGCAAGTTGATGGAAAATGTCTGAACTCAGCTATATGGACAGGCTTCTTCTTCCCTGAAAGGATATAACCTGCATCAGAAATTACATTGCCACTATATGATACTATTTAGTTTGTTAATTCAGTGGGGTTTTTTCTGTTGTTTCTGAAAAGCTTAGAATTTTCAAAGTTTCCAAATGTTCTTTCTAGCTTGCCTAATTATTTAGACTATTTCAATTCTAGGAAATCTGCAGCAACCGTGACTCCAGAGTAAGTATCTCAAAGCATGGACTAAAAACATTCATCTTTTTAATTCATTACTACTTTCTTAAGAAGCAATTAATAAAGTCATAAATCGCTTCTTAAGAAAGTAATAATGAATTATAATAATTATTTTTTTAAACACACACACACATTTATATCTTCCTTAGCACTAAAAGTACCCCAGGTAGCTAATAAAAAATAATAATTATAAGATTCAAACATTACTAAAATATCTTAACATTGCAATTCAAAACAAGATTTTGTATCCAAAGGAAGTCTTCATGACTAAGCACCAATCAAATGAATGAGATCAGTTAGTCAGAAGTAAACGTAGAGTGCAATCCTAACCTGAAGTTAGGCCAGCACAGTTCGGCCAGCAAAGTTTGGTTGGCAAAAGGGCCACTGTAAAGCCTGTTCGGATTACTCTTGGAGTCAGGGAGGATGGCGCACCTCAATGCCGAAAAAATTCCACTGTCTAAGGGGAACCACTGAAAAATAGGCTCTTTTTCTACGCAATATCAACCATTTCTGATCGGGTTGGCACAAGGAGTAGGGCCTTGGATGATGTTTTAAGCAAATAGGCAGGATCATAAGAGATTATACACCTGTCTTTCTATATATATATGATCTAAAATTATATGATAGTATATGATAATTTATATGATAATTTATATGTATATGATAGTATATGATAATTTACTGGCTTTAGTGCAGCTCATTGAGGTCAACAGGAGGCTGTGGGAATCAAAAAAACAAAAAAACAAAAAACCATCTCCAGAATGTCTCAGTTCATTGAGTGGGAGGTAAACGATTTTGCAGCAATTTGAAATACTTTGAAGTTTGAGTTAGGCGATGAAATTTGTTTGGTAAATCAGTGAAATGATGCCTAAATACATCTGTACTTATTGCTTTTATATAAGATTAACTGCAGGGAACATATTTGGGGGCGAGGGGGCGAACTGTAGCATTTCAGAGGTTGTGAACTGGATGGCCTTAATCCAAATAAAGTTAGTTGATATGAAGTTTCATTGAAATCAATGGGACAGGATTCATGGCACTGATAGAATTCTCTTAGTGCAGTGGTTTCCAATCCTTTTTGTACCCAGACCAGTAGTGAAATTCAGGGGGTTCGCCCAGGTTCTATAGAACCTGTTGTTAAATGGCCGGGCCCCGCCCACTCACTTATTTCGGCTGACTTTGGTTTTTTTTTTGGCTCCGGCTATGACATCATAGAACCGGTTGTTAATTCATTTGAATTGCACCACTGACCCAGACCCATTTCTTAGGTACAACAACCTGTCGGGACCCCCACAAGAACTAGGGCCAGAAGTGATTACATTAAGTAGGAAGTGAAGCCATTGTTTTTAATAAATCACACTTTCTGAAGGCCGAAAGAACTCCACATCCTTTTTAGAATGTCCTGAATGCTTTGTATCTGATGTTTGAGTTTTGAGTTTAGTGATTGATTCAGTACTGAGAACAACATTGCACAGATCGCATTGTGGCTTCACTATGTCACTGCTGATCAAATTTTACATAGGCTTCAGAGTATTCATGTCCCTCTCCCCCATGTGCTGAGACTCACCTAGGTATGCAGATGGAAGACATGACATGCCTGCTTGGAAAGACTTCATCACACACACATGCACACACCAAGATGAGCCCATAGTAAGGCTAATTTCCCTCTCAGCCACAAGCATTGAAGAAGTGATAGTTGAATGGGGAAGCCTCTTCCTTAGCCAAAGTTTCAACTTAATGGTGCCCAGCTTTTTAAGATGGCTGCCCCAAGCTCTTTGTGACTCCCTGAAAATCAGTTTGTGACCCCGTTGGACGTCCTGACCCCCAGGTTGGGAACCACTGTCTTAGTGCAATGTCTGGACTGCTGGTATGGCAGCTGCTGTGATGGTGTGCAGGCCAGGGCCCCCAGGACAATCAGGGCCAATGACCTCCTGAGCCCTCACTGGAGCAGAGGTCAGCCGAAGGGGTGTCCTGGGACATTGTGGGGGACAATTGGGTCAGTGAATGGAACTGGTCAGGGGCATATTGATGGCAGGCTGGGGGGCTGATATAGATGGCAGTAGCATCACCAACATGCCCCCAGCTTGGGCTTCACACACCCCATTGGGCCCAAAGAACTGGTGTAGCACTGAGTAGGCCCATTGAAGACAAAGAAGCAATGGAGTTGGTAAGTGAAAACATTTCTGAGACCTCTCTGTTGCTGCCTGGTCCCATACAGTGACAAACGGTGCCGCGATCACACCCATGGCAGGGCGACGAAACCGTGCCCCTGGCACGTCGCCCCGCCCCCCGTGCGTCAGCCCGCCATGCCTCCCTGTGCCCGGAATCGCTCCATTTTGGAGCAAAATGAGCGCAGGGGAGGGCAGGAGGGCCAAAAAGCAGGCCGGCTCCTCTGCGCGATGCTGCCTCGCCGCTGCCGCCACCTCCCCGCTGCCGCCACCCCTGGCTGCCACCACCCCTGGCGACACCCTCCCTCTGCCCCTGGTCCCACACCTGCCCATAGGAAGCAGTGCCAGCAATGCAACACACACTGAGCTGGCCCAGGATAGGATTGGGTTAATTTGTTTCCTTGGTTTCAATAGGATAGTTGCAACTACCTGTAGCTGAATTCAGACCAAAGTGCTTAGATCTACAGATTAAAACATGTGTAGCGAGAGCCACTACTGTTCATTGTTGTCTCTTCATGACTGTTTCCCTTTATTTTCCCCATGATGAAGGACTCAAGTGAGACTTTCCCTGCAGGCTCAGATGGCAGTTCAGTGTTCTATCATTCCACACACTCTTTGAAGCGTTGCGATGGTTTGTGTCAAACTGCAATCCGAACCGATGATGAAAGTTTTGCATGAGCACTTGGCCGGGGTGCAGGAAAACTGTTTGTTTCCTCTTCAGCAAACATCTCCCAGGGTGGTAAAATGTACAATAAAAACACCCAGAAAAGAAAACACACAATACTAAAAGCAGAGAAACTGCAGCAAAGTCAGGAAGACCCGACTGTAAAAAGTCAAAAGTTAAAACCAGGCTATAAACATGCTGGGGAGCTTGGACAACGAAGAAATGTCAGTCAGCCAGTCAATAAGAAATTTATTTGCCTGATGCGGAAAAGAAAACAGAGCAGGCACCAGGTCAGCTTCTCTAGGGCACTGTTATTCAAACTGTGGGTGGGTCGCGACCTGATGTCAGGTGGGTCGTGGAAAGCTGGGAGCTGCCATCTTGGAAACTGCAGGCCTTACTCTTGTTGTAGTTCTTGTGTGAGTGTTACAGTTTGAATTTTCAAATGAGGTTTTTTTTTTTTTTACAGTGCTTTTACATCATATTTTATCCTAATCTTGCTTTACGTCAGGGATGTTTCCTGTTTGTGCAATTGTTGCAATCCAAGAATGCCAATTTGCATTTCAGGAGTGTCATTTTATTACGTTACGATGACATCACTTCCTGCTTGATGACATTACCTCTGGTGGGTCCCGACATGAGTGCTATTCTAAAAAGTGGGTCCTGGTCTAAAAGGTTTGAATACCATTGCTCTAGGGGTTTCATTTGAGGAGTGCCACAAAGGACTTTTCCCAGACACACAGCGCAATCCTATTGCTACGTCATAGTGTCAACGCAAGGGGCAGAGTGCCGACGCGGGGGCGCCAATCTGCACCTTTGTGTCGCAGCACGGTCCTGTTGCGCCCGGGCTGAGCCTCTCTTGCATCGGCTGAAACCAGACGGCCCAAGGGAGGCTCTGTGTGGAGGCGGCAGCGGGATTGGCAACGGGAGGGAGATTGTGGGCAGGGAGAGGGCAGGACGTGGGCGGGCTTGGGAGGCGGCCATAAGGCCGCTTCTTAAGCCCGTTTGGGAAGCCACATGGCCCCAATTTGGGCTGCGCGGTCTCCTCAGATCAGATTCGAGGAGACCATAGGGGAGCTGGAGCCTCCCCTATGGTAAGGGAGCGCACATTCCCTTGCCACGGGGAGGCTCCAGCCCCTTCTAAGCAGCGTCAGATATGGCGCTGGCCCGTCAGCCTTGCCAGTCCAGTGCTGCTTAGGATTGCGCCCACAGTCTATTTTTTTAATGGGGGGGGCTCCATTCTCTCAGATGATGAATAGTTGGGTAGGGCACTTGGGGAATCTAAGCTAGAACATGAATGGCTCAACACAAGCAGTGCAGTAAGTATGATAACAGATTGTCCCTCAGTAGTTTAAATATTTGTCCAATGAGACAAAGTTGGAAAAGGGAATTATTTCAACTCCAATTATATATTGTATATAATTGGATATTTCTCTCTCTCTCTCTCTCTCTCTCTCTCTCTCTCTCTCTCTCTCTCTCTCTCTCTCTCTCTCTCTGTCTCTGAGAGAGAGAGAGAGAGAGAGAGAGAGAGAGAGAGAGAGAGAGAGATCCTGCCTATTCCATATATACATATATATATGGACTATATAAAATTTGCTTTATGTAATATATAACCTGCTAATATATAAGTATAATCTGCTCCTCTGTCTGTCTGTCTGTCTGTCTGTCTGTCTGTCTGTCTGTCTGTCTGTCTCTCTCTCTCTCTCTGTGTGTGTGTGTGTGTGTGTGAATACACTCCCTGTTCCTAGCACTCTTCACAGTAACTAAATATTCTTATTAGAGAGAGCAGAAAAGTTTACCATGAAGCCAGGCACCCGTGAAAGCTATTTTAGCACCATTGCTAAGAACCTGAGCAGGACTGGGACACAATCGCTGGGACCTGAAGAGGTACACCAAATGCCTCCCTCTTTACCTGGTGGTGCTCTAGTCCAGTAGTAGTCTTCAACCTTTTTCATTCCCATAAGCTACCACGACCCCACAACTGAGGCTTTGTGACCTCATTGGGGTCCCGACCTCAAAGTTGAAGAACACTGCACTCATGGTTCTGCAGGGAAAGGAGATGTGCATTTGCTTTGTACTTCTTTGGCCTGTTGTAAAGTAAGAGACTGTGGACATTTCTATTGATGCAGGATATGGAATATACCAGGACATAATGCATTGCCCCAGCACCTAGGGCAGTGACATCACAATGTCACTCAACATCATGGCATTGCATGATGTTGTGACATCGCAATCCTGGTTGTCCTCCAGGGTGGGGAACTGCTTGCTTTGCTGTGCTGCGCCCCAGCTTCTGTGAAGGCCCCCAGCCTTCACAGAAGCTGGGATGAGGCATGCAAAGCCCCACCCGCAGGGAGAACATTGTGATGTTCTGGGGCATGTGCCTCTCAGGCTCCGCCCAAGATACATCTGTGAATATATCATATAGCTCTATCCTGGCTGCTCAGCAGCAAGATATATCAGTATTCAAGATATATATCAAGATATATCAGCAAGATATATCAGTCATGTAGCATTGGGCTATATGACAGCTGTATATGCCATGCAGACAGTAAACAAAGACACAGATATTCTATTTTCCTGTGCTGGCAAGTCATCAAAAATTATGGTTTTGTTCTCACTTCCTCAAGTTGCATAGAACTTTTCCATAATTAGTCTTCTTCAAGTGCCTGGTGAGGGACAGCTCTTCAGTGTTCCCTACAAACAGATCCTCATAGCAAAACATCTATTAGCAAAACAAAATGACGCCTCCTATTTTTTAACTGGTAAAAACTAAACCTGCTATGTGAGGTGGCTTAGAATAGTTTTCTAGATAACTGAGCTATACAGTAGTTTAAATAATGAAGTTAAATTATGGCTGTCAAAATGAAGGTGAAAAGAACATTATGTACTGCATGACACTTGCTTATTTCTTGTCTCTGTTTAGTCAGTAATTTGCAAAATAGGGTCATTTGCTTTTCTAGTCAACAGTAGGAACAGTGAAGTTCTGTTTTAGGTGTTACGCTTTACAGTACTTCAGAACTGCTGACTAGGACCCCAATCTTGAGTCCTCAAGCACCGGCAGTACGAGCGCACCTCCCACGCTGCCATCACAAAAGGTGGCGTAAAGCACCTCCAACGCCGGCGGTAAGCCGTTACCACTGGCATCAGCCCAACACCAGGCAAACACTGGACCCCACCACCCAGGGGCGGCAATGCCACGCCAGCAGCGGTAAGTGCACAGGTCGCGGGTGTTGTGCCAGATCCGGGTGGGGCAGGAAGGCACTCCTGGGTGGGACCGGCAGTGGCTTTTGCCACCTGATTCCATCCTCCCGTGTTGGGCCGCATGGCTCAGCATGGAGGCCCTTGCCTCTGTGCTGGTGAAATAGCTGGCACAGTGGCAAGTAGACCCATCACCCACTTCTCCTGCAGAGCTTCCTGTGGCTGCCTGGCTGCCATGGGATGCAGCGGTAGCCGCTTGGCTGATGTTGCTCATACAGGCGGTCGAGCAGCTCAGGATTGGGCTGTAGGTCTGCATCTTCATTTTGAAGACTTTTTTTATTTACACAAGCCTTTAATTGTTGACAGCTGGCTGGCATTTTACATTCTCTTCTTTACATTTTATGATCCACGGGGCTTGCTGTTTTAAATTTTAACTGTTTTAATATGGTTTTAACATTGTTTTTAATTGTTAACATTGTGGTTTTAATTAATTAATTAATTAATTAATAATTATAATTATAATTATAATACAGTGGAAATGTGCTGGAGTCTGCGGTGGCAGGCATGCTGTCCCTGGGGTGATTGGACTTTGGGGTGCTGAGAGGTGTCCATTTGGGAGACAGAGGCCTCAGAGGAGGAGTTTCTCCTTGTTTGCCCAAGGTTTCAAAGCAGTTGGGACAATCTCTTGCAGATCAGATAATTTAGTAGAAATTTCAATCTTAGACACATCCAAATATAGGGCTCGGAAAAGTGATGATGCCATGCTCTGTTCCTACTCCCACTTCTCACAAAGATGATATCATAAATAGGTTACATCAGTACTGGTGCTGATGCTCTCACTGATTCTGATTTGGAAGGGGTGGGAGAGAGAGAGAGAGAATCAGTTTTCACTGTCAGAATCTGGAGAGATCCAGCCTTTTCTTCTCATCATCACTCTGATTTAATTATACTACCCGGGGTGAGTTGGTGCATTTATTTCTGCAATATCAAGCAATAACATGCAGCCACCACAGATTCAACACCAGAATTTTCATTTTTCAGTGAAAATAGTTCAGATGGCAGTGGCCTGGCCCATGAATGAAGTTGGAATGATGTAGTAGAATCTCCTGAAATTCTGGTAAAGGATGTGTTACTACTATGTATTACAGGTGAAGATTCACATTTTTGAATCTACCTAAAAAATTCAATGTAAGTAGAAAACTTTGTATTTCCCTTGACACCTGAAGTGGTGGTGGTGGTAGAAGAATAAGAATAAGAGTACGAAAACTAGCAGAACAAGCAGCAGGATGGGTTAGCACCTTTCTCCATGGTGCGTTAGAGGTCTTGTTGCTTTACTTCCTTTTCATACGGGAAACATTTTTCTGGAACCTGCAACCTTCTAGTTTGAAATATGAATCAGAGGGCCATCTGCTCTTTCTTTACTGTCATTCTGATCAATAGGGAAAATCGTCTCTTTCTGAAGGCATTTCTTCCTCTACTGATTTGTTTTCCGCTATTGCTGTGTCTGGTGCTTTTAAGGTTTGTTTTAGTTTTTTTTTTGATATTTGAATGTTTTGTGTTTTATAGTGTTTTTATTGCTATGTACCTCTCTGAATGCTTGTGGGTCCTATAAGTATCCAAAATAAATAATACTAATGCATAGTAGCTGCATTTCCTCTTGGCTGTTGCTGCCTGGAAGAGAGCTGAATTCACAACGGTGCTCTTCATAGCCCTTGGAAACCATGATGGAACAATATGCAGAAAGGCCACTTTCTGTTCACTGTGTTGTATTGAAGTGACATCTCCGAGCCTGTGTCATTAGCCAGAACTTTATTGTGCCAAACGGCATAGAAATACCATGGCAAAATACTCTTATCTGCCAGGAGCTGCTTGCAGTCCAAATCCAACAGATGGGTTCATCAGATGTGTGCTGGGGGGCGGGGGTAAGCAAACTATGAGATGTTGTTAGCCTGGTAGACTGTGGCTAAAGTACACCAGTTAAAATATTACTAACATTTGTTATGCGAAATTTATAGCTGCATACTTCCCAGGAGGGCTTCAACACCCTGTCAACCTATCTACTCCCTGCACCCCCCAATGGCTTATTATAGCCATGGAGAAGGAAATCAAATTTCAGGTGTTAAGCCCCTGTTGAGAATGTATCCTGCTGACTCCTTTAATCAAAATAAGCTCTACATCAGTGGAGAATTAAATCAAGAATGTGACCTGCGCTGACAGGTTGATGTGATGAATCAATGGCAAAAACTGTTCCTTCCAAAAAGGTAGGAAAGGGATATTGCAGAAATGGAAAGTGTTCCATTCTTTGCTCACAGCCCAGCAATGATTGTCTGCTGACCATAGATTATGTCTCAGATTGTCATTTGATAGGTGAGAGAGATGATCCTTGTCAAGTGGCTCCTAAGAATATAAGAAGAGCCCTGCTGGGTCAGACCAAAGGCCCATCTAGTCCAGCTTCCTGTATCTCACAGTGGCCCACCATATGCCTCAGAGAGCACACAAGACAACAGGATACTTGCATCTCATTGCTACTCCTGTGCACCTGGCATTCTGAGGTAGCTTGCTTCTAAAATGGCCTGTAGCCAGTGATGGACTTTTCCTCCAATAATCTCTCCAGTCCCTTTTTAAAGACTCCTACACCAGACGCCATCACCACCTCCTGTGGCAAGGAGTTCCACAGATTAACTCGCTGGTTAAAAAAAGTATTTCCTTTTATCTGTTCTCCAAACTCTGGTGGGCCGTTGTGTATGCAGGAAGGCTCTGGCCTTCCTGTTGGTGCAGTGGCTCCCCACACTGCCACAAAGTGCTTTATGGCACTTTTGTGGTAGCCTGTGCTGGTGGAATGTGTGTTAAAAACCATTCAGTAAAGAATTAAAGAGGCTGGAAAAAACTTTTTAAAAGGGTTTTGCTAGGCTCTCGCAATTTGGGTACGTATGGGTGTGTATGTGGGGTTAGGGATAGTTCAGTGCAGTGCTGTGGTGAGGATATAACAGAGGGCTAGACCCTTCCTTGACATAAAGTGACGAAAATTCCTTAATAAAGCGCTTTCCATCAGCTGCAATATCTCTGGAGACTAAACAGCACGAGCACTTTCCTGTGCTAAACTTGGATGCATAGCTTGATATTGTTGTTATCAACAGCATACAAATCAATGCATTGTTGCCATTGTTTCTTATTTTGAACAGAAGCTCTCGCTGATAATGCATCAGCAACCTCAATTAACACTAAACATGCTTTATGTGCTGAAAATTTCTTTCTCTGGCAGAAACGAACCTGGTTTGGCTCAGGCAGTATTGGAATGAGGCTCTTAATAAATGAAGCTGTATTTCTTTCCTGGGTAAGTTGTTCAGAAAATTATGTATCAGTGTCATCCTCAACAAGAAGCTGATTTTATCACCTTGGCAATATTCCCAAATAGGCAATATTCCTAAATATGTCCTAAATAGAACTAAGTATACCAAATAGTATAAAGTTTATGCTTTGGCACAGTAATGGCCACTACTCAGGCTGCCCTAGTGCATTGTAGTGTCTGTGTTCTGCCATCTGTCTCTTTTGTATGGCTATATTTTAAGACGCTTCCCGGCAATGACTCTGTGGGCTCTGAGCTTGGAATGGATTTTTACTGGGCTGCTGAAGCACAAGCATACCACAGAGGTATTAGGGCTAACCAATGCTTCAGGTCTTCTTTTCTCAACTGGCTCTTATGTGTTCTGTGCAGTCCACAGTGAGTAGGTTTGGATGATTAATTTTTGTGGACTAGAGTCCTCTTCATTCATTATTTCCATTTTGTACTCCAGCTCTTCTGATCGACTGCTGCCTCTTCCATTTTATGGCCTCTGGAGCTCACTGTTGACAACCTTTTGGGGGGTACTTTTGTGTACATGTATCTACCAATTAAACATACACTTCTTGCCCCTTATGAAATGAGTTCCTGAAACTTATGCTGCAAACTGATCTGTCAGTGTGCCATTGGCCCAGTTTTACGGTGGTGTGATAGGTGGGTTACTGCATGCCACTGGCCTCTGAAGAAGCCAGAAAATTGGTGAGGTGGCAGAGGATGGGTGGAATGGAAAAGGGGAATGGGATAGAGATCAGGGTGGGAAGAAGCACGTATTGAGGCTGGGAAGGGGCCAGTATCAATGGAAGCAGTGCTGCCAATATCCCATCCCCCTTTTCAGATCCAGTCCACTTTCCTGGGTCCACTTGGACTTGCACCAGCAAAATTGCTGGTGCAGGTCTGAATAGACCTAGTGGGACAGCAAAGACTTACCTCCAGGCAAGTGAACATTTGGTTTTTGTAACCAGAGTAGGCCTCCTAGCCTGCCCTGTTGCAGGAAGCAGGGCACACTTCAGAGGGGCGGTTGCAGTAGTGTCAGCCTACCAGTACACTGGGCGTGTCTTCCGGGTGAGCAGCAGCGCAATCGCTGCATTCTGTTGCGTAATGGCGAAAGCCCGCCCAGCGTACCGGTAGGCTGACACTACTGGGCAGTTGCATTGGTGGAAGGGAGGCGTGAAGTAGGATGGGGTGGTTTGATATTTTAGGTGATAGTAAGTCCCTTAACTATTTAGATTTCCTCCAAGAGATCTGCATATTCATCAGCTGTACAGTTCTGCTTGGATGCACAAACTCAAATCACTATATTTCTTTACATCTTGCCAGAAGACTACGATTGTTTGGGCTCTGATAGCTGACACTCATATTAGGGAGCAGCTGAACAGGAAAAGCTATCATTATAAGCATGAATCACATTCCAGCCTGAATATTTTAAGTATTCTATTTGAGCTGTGTAGTATATCCTCAAGAATTAGAACTTTTAGAGTGTACATGCTGTTCTATAATCAAAATACATCTACACACACACACAATTTTTGTCTTACAATTTTTCTGTTTCCTATAACCACATGCCTTGAAACCGCAAGTACCTATTAAGCTCAGCAGATCTTGTTACAGGACGATTTTAGTGTCTCATAAAATATCTGTACTGGCTTATGCAGGATAGCGTTTGGTTAGAACCCAGCTTGAAGGTTAGGACTTTGCATCCGCTTCTGTAAACAAGTTTGCTTTGCTTGGGGTGAAACAAGATTCAAGAAGTTTGGGCAAAGAGTCCTTGGGATGGCGCCTCTCTGTTGTGCCAGCCAGGAAGGATAGAGAGAGAGAGAATGTAAACTACAAGTGAGTTTGGGTCAGTTTGACATCTAGCAATTGAATTGTATTCTGACTTGTAACTGTATCCTTCTCTAATTACGTAGGAAGTAACGCCCTGTGTTTTCCTTACATTGACCTATAATGTTGCTCCTTTTCCTATGAGATGCCTGCGTAATTTCAAGTATATAATTTCTTGTAATATGTTGTTCGAGGCTGGTCCTCAGGAAGTTAGTCGTGAGACTCCGAGGCAGCCCTCTGCGCAGATGGAATAAAATACTGATAAAACCTACCTCCGGCTATCCTTAGTTTGAAGTAATTTGGCCTTCATGTTTCAATCTAACGAGTAGTAATACCTACTACTCAGAGACGTAGGGAGGGTGCTTGTTAGGCTGTAACAGGTGCTTGTTAGGCTGTAGCTGTAAGGCTTAAAGAGACAGACTAAGGAATTTTGTAGCTTGGGAAATACAGAGAGAAGAGCTGCTAGTTAAGGCAACACAGCACAGCTGTATGTGTGAATACATGCTGCAAGGCACACTCACCTGAAGTGAGTCAGCACTGCTGTGAATATAAGCACTAACCAGAAACTTCTCTCATTGCTACCTGTTTGGCAGTATCTGCCGTGCTATGTGAGTATTGTGTAGCTGTGGTAGGAGACTGAAGACCAGTGTGTTGCAGTATATTATGGACTTAGAGTGTGAGTTGTCCATGGAATATGTAATGTGAAGAAGTACTGTGGAATTGTTTATTACTGCTTGATACATCCGTTTTCCTAACATCTTTGGACCTGGACCATATGGCTGACTACTCTACCTGCCTAATCCATTGGAACTATTTTAATACAAGTCTCAATTAAGGTACCATGCCTGTTTCTTGCCTCATTCGTTTGCTTATGTGGTTGCTGCTGTTCATGGGCGTTGCTGTACTCTGCAGGGGGAGGTGAGTGTGGCGGGTGCTGGCTGCAGTAGGGTGTAGTGGTGCGGAAAAACCCATGCACTTTTTGCCCACCCTGCCCTCCCTTGTGCTCTGACTGCTCCTTAATGGAGCTATTCTGGGTGCAGGAAGGGATGGCCAGGTGATACATGGGGGCAGGGCGACTGCGCTGAGGTCATGGTGATGTTGCCCCACCCCCGATGTGCTGCAAGCCAAATACAGCTCTGCTACTAATATGAAGTTATGGAAAGTTAGGTGTGTCATGTGTATCAAACTTGCTACCTGAACTCCTGGCAGATGTGCACAGTCTGCTTTCCTGTATCAGTGTGATTCTTTGACAAGAACATGCCTCTTACTTTATCTGGATAGCTTGTTATTTTGGAGTGTCCCTGGGTCATTCACACCAAGAAGGCTGTACTATATGTAGTGTTGCACTAATATAGTACAACACTTCTAATCAATCAATCAATCAATCAACAGGTACTTATATACCGCTTTTCAACACGAAGTTCACAAAGCGGTTTACAGGCAAATAGTAATAATAATGAAGTTAAATGGCTAATATAGTGCAACACTTCAAATTTATGACATCCTTAGATATATAAGCCAGAAAAAGAGCCTTTCTATTCTAGTTAAGTACTTCACAAATCCTAAAAGAGACAGCTAGATTCTCTCTGGAAAGGGATGTTTATCTTTGTTAAAAACACAGAACGCTGCCTTTTGGGGGTTAAAATAGCCGAATAAAAACACAAAACACCGCATTTGGTGTTTAAGATATTTAAAGTAGATTTTTAAAGATATTTAAAGAAATTAAAGTAGATTATACTTTTCCAATTAAAAATAATACTGTAGCTACATCTGCTGATACTATATCACCTTCCTAGTACACTTTTAAAGCATATGAATTTAACAAAAATGAGCACATAGTCCATCCATCCATCCATCCATCCATCACGCCTGGACCGATTGACACCAAACATGGCACGCAGACACCTTGTGGCCTGGCGACAAACACAAAGGGTATGTGTGTGTTCTGCATAGGCTCTGCAACACCTGGACTGATTGATACCAAACTTGGCACGCAGATACCTTGCGGCCTGGTGACAAACGCTGCAGGGGTCAGACCCCCCTTGTGCCCCTGGGGGTGGTGGTATGGGGGGTCCCCATGTGAATTTGGTCACCTGAGTGGTCACCTGAGTCAGCTAAGGTATGACATGGTAATAATGGTGTGATGGTAACTGATGACAAAACAATGCTTGCTGGCCAGGAGAGTTAGCTGTCCTAGGGTGTATCTAAGTATACACCTAGCTTTCATATGGGTGCATCACACCATCCTGAAATAAAACCACAGCACCACCACAGAGCGGTGATGCTCCCCACGCCGTTGGAGTCCAGGTTTGGAGCCCCCTCAATGTGGGGGGCGAGAAAGGGTGTGAAACATGGCATGTCCGCCATGCCCTGCTGGAATGCCTGGAACGATTGGTTGAGCTGATTGGTACAATTCATTCCTTTTCATGTCTAATAGAATCTTGGGATAAATAACTACCCGGGCAACGCCGGGTAACAAAAAGCTAGTTTAGAATAAAAAGACATAACACTGCTTCATTCATCCCCTTCTCCCAGGTAAGGGTGCTGGCCCACCAATTGGCCTCCTCAAGGGCCTTTTTTGCTAGTGCAGTTTTGGGCCATGTGGCCTGACATAGAAGATAGGATCTGGTGGTGGAGGCCATTGCTAGTCCCACCCTGCTCCACCTCTCCCCTGCCCAGTTCTGCTATCCCCCCCTGAAAGAGCTCACTCCTTACAGTGGTGAGACATACTAACACCTGGCTCTGCTTTAGTTTCTCTTGGTATTGGAGCCTAGTGTTGGCCCAGTGCTGGTGGAAAGCCCTTACCACCAGCACTGGAAGTACTTTACAGCACTTTTGTGACACTGTTGCCAGTGGTAAGGGCTAACTGCCAGCGCTGAGCCACATTGGATTGGGTCCTCAATCTGTTGACAAGCATTACATCAATAGGATAGCCATGTTCTCAGTTACCAGTCTTCAAAGCTTGGACTGTCATCTGTAGTAAACCAAATAAAACAGAAGAACAAAGTGAAGAGATTTAGAAGGAAAGAAGCTATCATATGAATAGGCTATCATAATTCTGCCTACTATCATTTCAAAGTTGTCTGTTTTCTTATCTACATTTAACGGAGAGTATGAAGGTCAATGATAGGAAAGTAAATACGTTTTGGTACAGTGGAAGAAGTACAAATAATGTGTTGTTGATTTGGAGTGTTGATAGCAGAGTTGGGGGCTTGTGGACC
>JAJKFI010000029.1:1802687-1867754 GCA_029204185.1 Lerista edwardsae | reverse complement strand
ATGCCAGTTTCAACCAGTTCTGGAGTGTGTGGTGTGAAACTGCAACATAATGTGCTGAAGGGGTAGAATGGACAGTAAATAACATTTTGGACTGCTCCCATAGCAAAAACTCCCTTCTATATTGGCATAGAAGTGAAGGGCTAAGCAGATCTAGTAGATCAAGCCTGGATATAGGACTCCAAGGCTCTCATAAGTATTCAGAAAATTTCCATATCTTGGATAGTTCAAAAGAGGAAATTTATGGCCCAATCTTATGCTGGTCTGTGCTGGCGGGACGGGTGCAGACATGGTAGCAGACATGCTGTAAGGTACATTGCAGCAGTGTAGTGGACCCTGGTGCTGGCGGAAAGGCCTGTTGGAGGTCAGTGCCCACCAAAGCTGGTAGGTGCGCCACTGGCTGGCAGGGAATGTGTAGAGGGAGGGTGGAATGGGAGTGGGGGAGGCATTTTGGGGCAGGGGAAGGGTGGAGAAGGGGTTGGGAATGACAGAGTAGGCCGCCATATCCTATTTCCCCCTCCCAAGCCTTCCCGTCAATGTGGAGTAGCTCAGATTTGTGCCAGCAATAAGTCCCCTTACTCTGAGGAGACATCCAGCAGCCTCTAGTCCTGCACCAGCTGTACCAGCCCTGTTGAACCACAGCGCAGAATTTAGGACTGGGCTGCTTGGCTTGGCTCCTATCTTACAGCCCACACAACACCTTTACCTGCTCCTCTCCCATGTATGTGAGCCTGTCACATGAAGTCTGTGACATTCCACATTCTGGCAAGAGAGCAAGGCAGAGGCTCATGTACGTGGGAGAGGAGCAGGTACTGCGTGTCAATAACAAATGACAAGCACTAGGGATCACATTATGGGAGAAAAGCAGTGATGTCATGCAGGGGGTACGCGGGGGTACGCGAGTACTGGTTCCTAGGATTACGGCTGGCCCCGCCCATGCACCCGCCCACTCGTCGACTCCGCCCCCTGCAACATTTGAATTTCCTGCACGTTTGAGTTGCCTGCATGTTCTCAGAGCCAGGCAGGCAGCGAGCGGAGCCTTGCCTTGCCTTGCCTTGCCACTGAAAAATGAGCTGCCCTGGGGTTTTGGAACTGTTGGGTCACTTTAACATGATTCCAGGCCTCCTTAACATGTTCTGGGGGTGCTGTGGAATACTGTTGCAACTGTTGGGTCAGTTTAAAATTGTCTGAGGCCTCAAAAAGGGCTTTTTTCATGGAGCGGAGCAAAGCGAAGCGAGGGAGACCAACGGCAGCAGCAGCGTGAGCAGGTAGGCTGCCTGGGGCTCCCTCTCCCGAGGAGGTGCGACGGTTTCTGGGGGGGGGAATTTTGCAATTTGTCTCAAAAAGATTTTGGAATTGCTGAATTGAGCTGGTGGCTTTTTAAAACTTGCCTTGCCTTCCCAAGCCAGGCCAGGCCTTGCCTTGCCACTGAAAAATGAGCCGATCTCTAATACTTTTGAAACTGTTGGGTCACTTTAACATGATGCCAGGCCACCTTAACATGTTCTGGGGGTGCTGTGGAATACTGTTGCAACTGTTGGGTCAGTTTAAAATTGCCTGAGGCCTCAAAAGGGGCTTTTTTCATGTCACTTCCTGCCATGACATCACTTCTGGCTTATGACATCACTTCCGGTGGGCGGGTCCCAACACGTGCCAATCAAAAGTGAGTACCTGTTCTTAAATCATTTAGATGACACCACTGGAGAAAAGGTAGAGGGAGCAGAGGTGGAGGGAGGGTGTTTTGGGATGCGGCAAGTTCGCCGGCTGCCGGCTGCAGTGAGGTGCAACAGCGAGGAGAAACCATGGAGTTATAATAAACATGGATACGAAATGACATCATATTCTTGAAACTTCCGGTCTGGTCAACCAATATGGCTGACGCCATGGTCTGGTCCCGTGGTCTGGTCAAGCAATATGGCCGATGCAACTCCATGGGTCTAACCATGGGTATTCTAATATGGCTGACGATTATCTGCGAATCGTTGCGGATTCTCGAATAAAAATCTCCCTGCCCGTGTGTAAAAGTTAATATCAACTTTTTAAATCATGCCTGCGTGTTCTGCGTGCGGGTGTGTGAATCGCTTTACGAAAAATGGGATTTATTCAGTCCTAAACACTACGCGCAAAGCAATCTGAAATGCTTGGAATCAGCATTTTGAGTATAGAAACATGGCCGCTAAGCCCGCCCCCTCTGGCCTCACTTCGTTTCCATCTAACTGCATGGGCAGGGCCACCCCCTGGGAGAAACCTGCACGCATTTTGGGCCCCTCTGTAAAGAACTTGCAACTCAAATATAGGCCTAATGCCATCTTAACAGGCCTGATTCCATCTTGAAGGTGTATAGGCTGTCTAAGAGTAGGTTAACACAGGCCTCAGTCAGAAATCAAAACTGACAGCATTGGTGCCTCAGTTCTTATAAGCTAGCCTCGGGAACTTTTTGGGAGGATTTGTGAGAGGCCCAGCTCAAGGACACACGGTGCCAGTTGCCTACTCCCAAATTCTTTCACAGCCTAACTCATGAGAGTAATTCCCCCCTCCCTGTTACTAGGCAGAAAGGCAATTAGTCTGGGGTGAAAAAAGCTGAGAAGCTAAGGGCTATAAAAATAATTGCTTGTCTCGTGTTCAGTGTTCAGCTTCTCCTTGGGCTGTTCCAGGACATGGCTTGATTAAGTTGCTGAGAAGGAGAGAAGACCTGCTCACTTGTTCCTTATGATGCCTTGGGTAATATCTGGCTAAGAACTTAGAGTGTTAAGCAACGTTAGTCTCAGTAAGAGTTAGGAAGTTTAAGGTTTCTTATTTTTAATTTGTTATGTGTTGTATCTCATTTCTGTTGCCTTTGGGCCTTGTAACCAATGAGTCTTGTTTTAAATAAAGCTTGTCAAGCTATTTGCTTGGTTGTGAGCACGTTCTGGTTGGGGGGAAGATTAGGGTGCTGGCTAAATCCAACCCGTTACCGTTTGCAATAGGAACTGCTAATGGGTTTCTTTTAAGGCTGGTTTCCAGCATCTCTGCCTCTGGGTGAGTGAGGTTTGAGGTGTTTTGGAATTGCCTTGATGCTGGTATTCTCAGTGCTCCCCTGAGTTTGAGGCAGCAGTTTGGGAGCTGGTGGCATTTTTAGCAGGTTTCCTAAGTGCAAAAGCCTTTAGCAGTACTCACGGCCGGCCACGGTAGAATTGGCAGTCGGGCAATTTACAGGTGTCTCTGTTAAAGGCCTGGAATGCTAAGGAAAACTCCCCGTGGCTGGCTGTTTACACCCTCCCACCCTCCCTTGTGTTTGCATTGCTCCTTAATACAGTAGTGCGATTCTGGGTGCAGGGAGGTGTGGTCAGGTGAAGCATGGGGGTGGGGCGGCCAGGCTGGGGGCACAGTGACGTGGCCCCGCCCCCTGGGTGGATTGTGAGCCGAGAACAGCTCTGAAGGGGAGGCCCTTGATGCAATCTATAAAGGCTTCCTTCTTATTTCAGCCCTCTGCTAAGTAGCTACCGCAGGTGGCATTAAGGCTAGTAGGCAGGCATCCTGTAATTCAGGCACTACCAGGCTCTATGCATGTAACCTGTGTCAGACTCTCTTGCTAAACTCTTTAGGCTATACACACTTACCGGAGAGTATTGAACTCAGTGGAACTTACTTTGAAGTAGACACGCATAAGACTGTGCTATCTGTGACTTCCAGGCACCTGAGCCTCCTCATGATCTTGTCTCAGTTTGCTAGGTTTTTAAAATATCCCTAACGGGGCTGTTTGACTTAATGCTGCTCTTTCTCATACAATGGATTCTTTTGTTTCCCTGCTTGCCCGGCTTCATCTCAGCTGCCCCCATCCTGAGTCCCTCGGGGGTTGTGCCAACTCAGGGCCTGTTGCAATGGTGTCGTCAGCCTGGCACAACGGCACCCATAGTTGAGCTGTGCCCTCCTCCTCCTCTACCATTGTGCTCCCCGTGCTGCCACTGATGCCAGCCTGGAAGTGCTGGTGGGTGGCTCCCCCTCATGTGGTGTTCCGTGGGCAGAACGGGGACACAGTCAGTCCTTGAAGTGGCATAGATCCTGGCCTGGCACCCTGGCATCACCTTGGTTCCATTTGTCACCTGAAGAATTGTGCCATAAGATGCTCTTAGATGGCCAGGTAGGTCCTCAAGGAGTGGGAAGGGCCCCTTTGGTGCTCCTCCACAGGACT
Source organism: Lerista edwardsae (assembly GCA_029204185.1). NCBI lineage: Eukaryota > Metazoa > Chordata > Lepidosauria > Squamata > Scincidae > Lerista > Lerista edwardsae. The sequence goes on along the minus strand of JAJKFI010000029.1, from coordinate 1,863,586 downwards.
TGATCCTTATCTATGAAATTATTTACCAACTAATATTGTGGCATTTTTGTAAGAGAATCAAGACTCATTTACGTCAGCCAGCCTGTGTCTGATTGTTTACAGCCTCCTTTAATTTTTAATGCCTAGGTAATGTTCAGTTTCATTTTGGTCTGTCGTTGAACAATTTTCAGAAACTGCAGCTGGTTCAGAATGCAGCTGCCGAGGCAGCCGCAGGGAATACATGATGCCAGTTTTGGAACAACTGCCCCTATTTCCAGTTGATTTGTGGGCCCAATTAAAGAATGGTGCCTTGACCATTCAGACCCAAACAGTCTGGCTGAGACTTTTTGCAAAGTCCATATCTGGCACATACCTGAGTCGCAGTGTGCTGGGGCAGGTTGACATCACTGTGCCCTTAGCACTACTGTTGTGTAGGCTTACTACTGCTTACATTGTTTTAAATTTATATTATTGACTTGATCTTTATTTTTAAATATAAGCCACAAATGTAGACCTGTGTAGCCCCACCAGGACAAAACATAGTATAAAAATGTTAAACAAACCAATAGATATAATCATGAAACACCCCATGTCCATATCCTGTTTTCATGGTGTTGTCCTTGAATTGCGATGCCCTGAGTTTTCCCTACATTGTGATAAGAGATGAACAATGTTTTAGTAAGTTTCAAGCTATTTGGAACTGAGGGCAACTAAATTTATTAAGGCATGTATATGGCATGAAAGATAGCTAAGATCTATGGAGGGGAGCTTAGCAATGATTCTTGTGTCAAGATATAATTTGTACATTCATTCTGGGATCTGTCATCTCATAGTTTATCTTCTGTCTGTGTAGTGAACAAGAGGAATGGTTGCTTTGGTGTCTCTCAGCTTTGTGTGCCACTTAAAATTTTAATATCAGGGAACTGTGCATTACTTCAATATGCCATAACCTGAGTGTCAGGTCATCTATGCGCAGTTGGGATTATCCAAGGCATGCTTCAGTTGCCTTAATAGCACTGTCAAGCTATCGTTCGCAGTCATTCTGTGGTCTGGCATTCTGAACACTTCTTTTGTTTATTTGAAATCTGTATAGCTCAGGTCAAACACTGTGGAGAAATTGTGTCCTGATTCTCAATGAAGTGTGTAGGCATCTTTCAATGGATTTTTTGCTGGATCAGGTTTGGACAGAGCCTTTTTGATATTTTTGTGTTGTTTGGTTAAAAAAGTAGTATGATCCATGAAAGGAAAAAAGAGTAATCCACTAGACAGCAGTTCCCAAACTGTGGGTCTGGGACCTACCAGTGGGTCACGACTCATTTTTGGTGGGGTGTGAAACTGACAGGGCAGATTTAATTAGGCAATGTGCATCAAGGGTTAAACAACCCAATGCTCGAGGGGGGAGCAGGGAACACTGCTACCCAATCACCATTATAGCCACCAGAGGCATAGCTAAAGAAGTGCAGGGGGGTCCAATTGTACCAGGCAACCGGGGACGACGACAAGTTGAGTGGCCAAAATTGTGAAAACCATGGTATGTAGGAATAATACCATCACATTATATACCATATAATATGGAATTTAATGCAAAATGCAATGAAACATGTTGGAGTATAATACCTTCATTCTATCAAAAGTTATGGCCGAAACCTCCAAAAAATGTAAATACAACTGTGATGTCACTTCTGATTGTGATGTCACTTCTGGGGCATCATTTTTCCTTCTGCACAATGTTGGGCTACACATTCATTAGCTACGCCAGTGACAGCTACAGCTTTTGGCATTTATGAATCAGGCAGCATTCTCTAGGGCCTCTAAAATGTTTGGCAACCACTGCTCTAGGAGAATAAGAAATAATTAGATGTAGTGAATAAATGTGGTGATGCATTTTACATGGATGTATCTTGTTTTGGTAAGGTGGATGTTTATTTGGTATTCTGATACAGGGATTGGAAAAGAATGCCCTTAATTCCATCACCACCCTATTTTCTTCTGGACAGTTATTTCTAGGATGAGATGGAGGAGAGAGATGCTGTCATGATCCCTGCTTGAACTTGAAGTCTGACCTTAAGGAAGAGGCAATGGCTGATTCCAAAGTACTGGTGCCTGAGCCCACCAGCCAGGAGTCCCCAAAGACACTGGAGCTGGAGACCCCAGAATTGAAAATCCCAGAGCCAGCAAATCCTGAGCCAGATCCCCTTGAGGAACCAGCCAAGCTTACCTGAGCTGGTAGATCAGTCATTTCTATGGGCCAGAGGAGTGCATAAGAACAACAGAAGAGCCCTGCTGGATCAGGCCAAGGGCCCATTTGGTCCAGCTTCCTGTATCTCACAGTGGTCCACCAGATGCCTCGAAGAGCACGCACTTGGCTCCGCCATCCATTTACAATGGTAGCATTCTCCTGGTGCTGGTAGGAAACATTCATGGCCAGCATCATGGCTTGCATCTTGGCTTAGTTGGCAAAGTGCAGTTCACATCTTGCTCTCCCTGGCTCTGGCTTCCACCTGCTTGTGGGAAGCAGATGCTGCTAATGCAGCCAGCGAGCGCAACAAGGCTATTAGCACAAGGCTGCATGCATGGGCTGGTGGTGAGGCCTCTCTCCACCGGCACCGGATGAGTTTGCAGTGGGGGAAGGCAGTGGGAGGGCAAGGGGAGGGAGTGGGAGGTTTTAGGGCATTTCTGGGCAGGGAGGGATAGGAACTAGGGTTGAGGAGGGGGAGGGAAGAGAGGGTGGATCTGATGGCTATTATTGCACACTCCAGATCTTTTCACTTCCTTTTCAAACCTTCCTGCCCCTTTCCTCTTTGGACATGCATGGTGAATGACCTCGTAGAGTTACTGTGAGAGGAGGAACCACATATACCACCCTGAACTCCTTGGAAGAAGGGTGGTATAAAATCTAGACCAGTGGTTCCTGAACTGTGGGTTGGGACCCACCAGTGAGTTGTGAGCCAATTTCATGTGGGTTGCGAAGCAGCTAGAGCAGCGATAGTGAAAATATGAAAAATATGGGAAGATAGGATGCTGGAAAGAGGCAGGGCTGTGTTATTGTTTTGCTTGTGTCAAGGTTGTAAATAGGCTTTTTCCCTTTCTGATTCACTTTGCTGAGAAAATGGCTGAGAAAGAACCCAACTGATTGTTGCATTCTCAGGAAAGCAGCAGGCTCTGGTGTCACAATGACTGCACTTCTGGCCTTGAGATCAGTTCTGGTGGGTCCTGGACAGATGGTTATTCTGAAAAGTGGGCGAAAAGGTTTGAGAACCCCTGATCTAGAGAATGATGATGATATTAGTAGAACTAACCTCCTGCAGGTTGTCCAATTGTCCATTGGATATAGTGTACACCTTTTGGGGGCAAGTGTAATGGCAGGGGGATTTGGATAGGATCAGGGCCTCATTTTGTCTTTTGGGCCTAGTTCACTTTCCTTTGTTGTTGAGATAATGATGCAGCACTATTGCAGCCCGTCTGTGTATGAACTAAATCCAGGTGCTGCAAAACTGCTATGAAAGTGTACGGAATGCCGTCACAAAACAGAATTTGGGTTGGTGAGTGAAGTTTTATTGATTCAATTTGCAAATTGGGTGCGTCTCCAAACATACTGTCCGAAAAGAAGGCAGGCTGGAGAGACCACACTCACGTTACAATGCTCAGCACTTTTATTTCTCTTGGTTCCCTCCCCAGCCCTCTCAACGCAATAGCCCCCCTTAGCTACACGAGACAGCTAATTTGAATACCTAATGCCTAAACAGAATACCTAATAGGTTTAATCCTCTTCGCCCTCCTCCCTTATCCTTAGCGTGCTGCATTCTCTATTTACGAGAAGTTAGCGCTTCCTTATCTCTGAAAAGGGGCCCTTTTTGGGTTTGTAGCAGCCTTGAATGTTACAGAATGTGCCTTTTCTCTCGGCTGGTTTCTGTGTCTAAATTTCCTCCCTTTTCTGGGCCTCTTTTGTTTTAGTTAGCATCTTGTGTTAGTAAATATGTACATCCCTCTTTTGCCACCTACTCCAAATTACAGGCTTAGCTTCAGTGCCCCAAATCACGGATTCATCATTCATATCCCACAAAAGTGTTTGAATTTAGCAGTGCTGGGATGAGGCATTACCCTGCACCCCCCAGAAATGACGACGCGAGACCAGAGCTTGGACTAACAGGGCCACTTTATTAAAATTTACAAAACTTTTAATTAAAGGACTTGCAGCATAACTAACTCAACGCGTGCGGGCCTATGGGGAAACGGCTCTAGCCGTCTGCCTCCCCAATTGATCAGAAGATCAAGGGCGTAAAGCGTAATCTGACTCCGGACTTCAGCTCGTTGCTCTAAGCTGAAGTCCATCCTCGCCGACCTGAAGGTTGAGGCAACGCGTCCAAGACAGGCTCACCCCGGCACACACCATAAGGGTAGCCATTATGAATCCGATTGAGGTACGACCCACCGCTCAACGAGCCGGGAAGGCAACTTATGAGCGGCACGGCCGATCCCCAACCGTGTTGCCTCAGAATGGACGCCGAAGGCCTACCTGCCTACCCCCCGCACGCTACCTGCCAGGGAAGTGACCATTAACTGCACACCCAAATACCCGCCTCAGACTGGGGTAGACGAAAAAACCGCCAGCTATCAGCCAATTAAGCAGGCGATAAAAAATTCCTACCCGGCCCCGAAGCAACCAAATATCTCAGTCTGCTAGCGGGAGGGTGGGAGGGGAATCGCCGATCGCGCCAGAATGAGCTGAGGGCGGGGTGAGCCAAACAGGCTCAGTGAGCCCCCGCCCCCAGATCGGGTCCCCATTGGCCCCTTCAAACCCTGCTCCCGTGCGTCCGGGGAGGGGCAGGGCAAACAGGGCTGCGTGGCAAGCACGCAACCGTTATTCTGTCACAGTTTCACTGCTGAAAAGGAGGCCTGCCTGAGGCTAAGCCTGCATTTTTTAAGAAGAGATGTATTAAAAGGTTTTTAATGAGCTCGTTATGGTACTTAATACGGGCTGTATATCTCAATCTTAGGGTGCTTTTATTAGTGCAATATTATATTGTTTTTTAATTCCATTTTATAGTGTTAGTTGAAGCAATTTGAACTGCGGTACTTTACACTTGCAAGACACCTTGAGCACTTAGTTGATAGTGTGGGATAAAAATTGAAATAAACTGTACTAACGCTTTCCACAAAGTAGGGAGGGTTTGATGAATGGACATCTTCAAACTAGCACTTAGATTTCACAGGGACGTTGCATTCAACTACGGTGAATGTAGCAGAAAATGTGGAATGGCTCTGTTATCTCTGTACCTTTCCATAGATCACTTTTAATTATAAGCAATGAAATGCACATATGATTTAAGTAAACTGACTTGCCCATGGGAGGAGCAACTTTCCTTTTGTGATTGTGTGTCTCCAGTCCAGGCAACTGTATATGAGGAGTTTGATCCATGGGTAATAGCAGAAGCAGCCCGACGTGATGCTGAGCACAACGATCCCTTATGTATTGTCAATCAGGGCCAAACTAATGCAATGAGGGATGTCACATTCATAGGTTTCTGGCTGTTTTCCTTAGCTTAGTGTTGTGTTCACTGAGGGCGCAACAGCATGCTAGAGCTGACGCAAGCTGCTTGCGTCGGCTCTGCGGAGTTGCGAAAGTGCTGTGAGGCACGCAGGGCCGACACGAGTAGTTGCATCAGCCCTGGAGGACATTGCAGGTAGGCCGCTCCTATGCCAGCTGAATTTGGCTGGTGCAGGGGCTAATCTGGGTGGGGAGGAGGTCGGAGGGAGGGTAGAACAGTGCAGGTGGGAGGGCATTCCAGGGCTGACCTGAGGAGGGGTGGGTGGGACATGGATGCAGCTGGTAGGCTGCATCCAAACGCCCGTCCCCAGGCCACATGGACCCAGTTCAGGTCATGCAGTGTGCTCAGACCTGTGCCCGCTGTATAGCGGGCAAAGATCTGAGTAGCCCATAGGCATGGCTGGCACCTACCCTGGAGCAAGGGGACGAGCTGTGGAGGCTCTGGCCTGCTGCCAAGCTGCACACTGGATACAGCACAGGCCCACCAGCCTGCCTGTTCCAGCACAGTTTAGGATTGTACCCTGAGTGGAAGTGGCTCTCCAGGGTTTCAAACAGGGATCTGTCCGTTCCTGGAGATGTCAGGGATTGAACCTGTGACATTCTGCATTGGAAATATGTGCTCTGTAATGGAGTTGTGGTCTCACCATATTTTCCCTGAGGGGCAGCACTTTGGGGATTGTAATTTCAACTGCAGGAGGTGTAGTGCAGAGGTTGAGCTGCCTGAAGACTGTCTGAAACTAAGCAGGAGCAGCTTCAATCAGCATAGGAGAAGCTAAGCTGATTCATGCCTGGAAGGGAGACCAGAAGCCACTGATAGGCTGACATGACCCTTGGAGGGGAGAGAGAGGGGGGGGAATGCTGAAAATGTCAGTGACAAGAGTGATGAAAAACTAGATAATCACCTTCTCAGCGTGATATGTGAAGCTTAAAACAATATTTTAAAGACCCCTAGGACAGCCTGGCTATGTAAACTGCCTTGAGTAATATCTGAAGTGAAATATGGGATGAGAAAGGTGGTATATAAATACAGAAATAAAGTGGGAAAACAGAAAGGATTGCGTTCACCCTCACGCAGTTGAAAACTGTATTCCACCTCCTGCGCCAAAGGCAGTGAATTGGACTAGGACTTGTCTCTTTGATGTGTGCTTTTTTAAATATAAAAACAAACAAACCTGGGAGTTATTTTTTATGCCATGAGGAGAAGCATCCAAAACAGCACCTTCCATCTGTAGTTTGTAGTAGAGAAGTCCACTTTATCAGTTCAAGATTCTGTCTTTTGATTTAGCTGCATTTTTGTAGACCAGGGCGAGAGTCAGTGGTAGTAGTTACTGCTGGAGGGATTGCAAAATATAGTCATTTTGTAGCCTGTAAACATGTTTCTACATGTGACCAAAAATGAGTGAGCTGGAAAAAGTGCCAGGCTGAGAAATCAGAAAAGTTAGGAAAACATCATCTTGCTGGGTTTAGCATAGTATTGATGAAGGTTTTCCTATGGCAGCAACCTAAGTTTTCGATAGTGGAGACAGAATTATTGAATACACGGGCAAAGTTAATGTGGTATGAAAACTGCTGTTAGGTTAGGATTTTCCTATTAAAGCAGCATAAAAAGCCATTTCCATCGTTTCCACACAATGAATGAATGTAGGCCCAAGCTCATTTATAATGTTTGACTCCAAATGTTCTTATGAATTATAGAAAAGGAAGGAAATATTTTATGGAACTAGCTGACATAACAATACAAGAGATGTGAAATTATGTTTCGGAATAGAGCAGTACAGTGCCATTTATGAGGATGCGGATAAAGTAGGTTTTTCGAGAGTGCGTGGAAGGGGAAATTTATTTTTGAGGTCCATGGAGGAACTTGGTATAATGCAACCATCATTTACAGGTGGTATTTATTTATGCAATGTGGTTTTCAGATTTGGGGGATGGTCATTTTTCTTAAGAAATATAATACAAGCCATTGCCCTGATCTTAAAACTTTGTACACCAGTAAAAATCTGAACAAAGTCACCGACAGAGCTAATGAAAGTGTAGCCCAGTGCCAAGGGCAAAATGATGTCATAGGAGTGATGTCACAACAGGAAGTGACATCACACCCAGGCTTTTCAAAAAGGTGAAAAACAGGGGAACCCACCTCCTCCCCCAGCTGCATGCCCCTTCCTGCTGCCCCCAAGTTCCCAGTCACCCCCAAGCAAGAGGTGACAAACGGCTGTGTTCACCTTGGCAAGAGGCGGCGGCAGCAAACACAGTCTCTTGCCACTGCTGCCTCTTGCTCTGCTGCCTCTCCCCAGCCCCCATCTGCTGCCCCAAGGCCCCAGTCACTCTCCAAGCCCCTGGAGCAAGAAGTGGCAGCTGCCCCTCTTGCAAAGAGTGCTGTTTTCTTCTGGCACTTTTTTGCAAGGGGCATGAGCATTTATCGGAGTCTCTGGCTGCTGTTTATAATGAGTGGCGATTGTGGGGTGGTGGTGGTGCAATTGCATAGCTGGATGGCCAGACTGTTGCCCGCAGGCAGCCAGCTGCCCAGTGCAATTGCTACTCCCTGCACTTGTATGCCACTGAACAAGGTATATCCAGATCTGCTTCTTGCTCAAGCAAACATTGCAGCTTGCATCTGTGGCTTGCGTTGGTGGTAGCTTGGCAGTGGTGGAGTGAAAGGCATTCTGAATCCTCCAACTCCTTGGACCTGTCAAAATCTGCTGCAGATGCGACTCACAACAGCTGGGAGTCGTGTATCCCACTTCCGAAAAGGCAGTCGCCAGCCCCTTACACTGAAAACTAAACTGCCTGTTTTTAGAAGTGTGGGTTATTTAATATGTTTTCCTCCTTTACCTTTGATTGGTGTAAAACATCAGGGAGATGAATCAACACTGAAGTTATTACTTTGAATAAAACTATGATTAGAACCAGCTCTAAGCGTTTATTTAGGGTCTGATCAAAAATGCATGGAGATCGGGTGGAGATTTCCTCAAGCATTGAGCAATCCTACATTTTGAGGGGAAACCATTCTTGATTTAACATTTATTGAGTCCTTCAAGAAACAATTTTACAAGTGTGCTTTTTAAAATTCTGCATACCATCACTGAAAATGCACAATCTCCTTAAAAAGCAGTACCTTTGCTCAGTTTTCCATTGTAATACTAAACCGGAACGTTGTTCTGTTCATTTTTTCTCTGTGATATATGTACTTTACCATTTGCCTTATGCAATTTCATGAGCTACAAGACTACAGCAGTGGTTTTCAAACTGTATTCTGGGGAAACCTCAGGTTGCTTGGAAGTTTGGTTCCTTAATGAGAAAAAGCAGTAATGGCAGGCAAGCTTCCTTGGGGAGACAGTTTTCCACTATAATGTGCAGGTACAGGAGAGTTAAAGGTGTATTCTAACAAGGTCATGCTCTTGGTTAATGAGGACTTGCTAACTGGGCAAGAGGCACTTTTCCAAGTGGTGTTCCTCTTATATTTAGCAGGGGGAGAGTAATTGTCCCTCTTCATCCCTGTGCAGTGTCTTTCTATTGGCTGTTGCTGGTGGTCTGCCTTTTTTTTTTTTTTTAGATTGTGAGCCCTTTGGGACAGGGAGCCATTTAACTTTATTATTACTATTTGCCTGTAAACCGCTTTGTGAACTTCGTGTTGAAAAGCGGTATATAAGTACCTGTTGGTTGGTGGTTGGTTTGTGAATAGACAGTGCTCTCCAGATTATATCCCAGGGTCCTCTGCCAATGCCCAGGGGTTCTATGACACATGTACAGAGGACTTCTAAGTCAGGGTTTCCTCTGGGTGAGTCTGTGAAATGAAACTCAGGGCGCAATCCTAAACTGGATTTAGGCCAGCATACGCTAAGCCAGCAAAGATTGGCCAGCACAAGGGCCACCATAAAGTATGTTTGGACCACTCTCGGAGTCAGATAGGTGAGCCATCCTCCCTGACTCCAAGGGTAGTCCAAACATGCTTTATGGTGACCCTTGTGCTGGCCAAACTTTGCTGGCTTACGTATGCTGGCATAAATCCAGTTTAGGATTGCGCTCTCAGTGAAAGATTCAGAAGAGACTGAGAGGTGTAGCTAGAGGAGGGTCCAAACACCATTCACAGTGTTGCAATGTGTCATGTAATATGGCCCTCCCCCTCACCACCGGAGCCATTACAGGCAGCCAGTGTAATGCAAAGGCGTTCTGGTTCCAACGGTGACGGGGAGGAGGTGTTTATATATAATAGCACATTGTGGCTCCCTAAACGGTGGTTTGACCCTCCCTTGCTATACCACTGGTGGGACCTTTTCAGTAGAGAAACCAATGGAACCCCTCCCTGGTGAAGCCCACAAGGCCCAAATGCTACACTTTTTCCAAGTATAAAATCTAGCTCTTTCAGAAAGCCTTCGAGGTAAACTGATGGCTTCTTTTATAGGAGTTGCCTGCTGCTCTGTTTTGTGCTTACAACAGGGTTTTTTTGCTGCCTTATAACAGCATTAATTTCATTTTGTTGTGATGCTTTAAATTATGTTTATCTGAATTTTACTTTTAAATAGGATAAAGTGGGACACACATTTTAAAAACAAATGATAAGCTGATAAATAGAACTACAGACCTTTATTATTGTTTCAGAAAACCCTAGTCATCAGTTGCAGAAACTAAAATCATCAGCCTTTTGGAAAATGCTTTAGAGGACCAAAACCTCTTCCCTTCTTGCCCTTGCAATATGACATTTGAAGGCTGCCTGGTAACAGCAGCCAGCAAAAGTTCACTACGAGAAATCATGCAGCTGTTTCATTTGGCTCCCATTCAATTCGGCACTGCAGCTCCTTTTATTTATTTATTTTTTTTACAGCGAGTCAAAATCTTCCATCACCTTATATAACCACAAGTGCAGCTTAGGACAAGCTACAGAACTTTGTGATTTATTTTTCTTAGACATTTCCGAACCAGTAAGAATGAAACATTTTTTAAAAGTATCTCAGATCACCTTGAAAGGCAAAGTAGGGGCAGTGCCAGAAAATAGGTACAATCCCTGGTATATAGGAAGATTATATGTATTATTTTAAAGAACATGAATTGGTTCAGATTATTTTTTTTCCACATGTATATACCACCTTCTCTCAAGTACACCTGGTTCCTCTCCCTTGGGAAAAACGATGGGGGGGGGGGAGAGGGACCCTCTCAGTGGCCAGCTAGGGTAATACACCGAATTACTCTCCCTTTCCAACCAGCCACTGGGTTTTTTTTAAGGCACTTGGGATTACAAGTGCAAGTACAGCCTTCTCTTTTAGGGACAAAAATTGCTGGTGCCCCACTCTGGGGAAAGCCTAGGCACAGTAAATTGATTTGAACAGGGCAAGGAAGCAGGGCAATTTATTTAAACTAGCAAGAAAACACCAAGCTCAGCTCTTAATTAATGGGGCTCTGCTCTGGCAAAAGCCCAGAATAGGTAGCTGGCCTAAGCAGGGCACTTTAGGAACAAATTGATGCCAAGCAAACTGATGACCCAACCTGGGACTTGACTCTGGTCAAAAGCCCTAGGATGAAACAGAAGCTTAAACAGGGTATTTTGGTAGCAAACAACAAGCAGCCAAGTCTGAATTTAGAGTCTGAAATTAGGTTCCCAGGCTGGGCGGCCCCAATTCAGGCCTCTCCTGGCTGCATGGACTTGTGCCTGTTTTGTTGGCACAGATCCAAGCAGCCCCATAGGGCTGGCTGGGACTTGCCCTGGGGCAATGGGTACATATCCCCTTGCCCCCCACTGACCTGCTGTTGCCAAACGTGGTTCGGATGCAGCACAGGTGAGGCAGCTGGTCTATTCCAGTGCATGTTAGGACTGGGCTGTGTGTATGTTTGGGACAATATTCAGGGGTCTTTGTCTGTGCCAGTTTATTATGGATACTTTTTTTCCTGTTTTAAAACTATAGTTATTCATTCATATATATGTGGCAGCCAGGATGGTGAAGTGGTTAGCAGTTTAGGCTTGAATTCATTGAAATGAATGTTATGGCTGTTTCCCCTTGCCATAATTTGCATTGCTGATGAGGCTGGTTCCACAGCTCTGGAAGCATTGAAACTAACTGGAGAGAGCGCAAGGACAATCAATACGTACTTAGCTAGTTTAAACGTGTTCAATAATTCTCTTTACCTTTGTTCCACCCACAGATCCAGAGGCAGTTTGAGTTAGTGCAAAGCGTCCTGCTAGTTTCTCCTTCAATTGTTAATGTGCTATATTTATTGAAGGAGCTTCATGCTGGTAGATTTATTTAATCCCCAGATTATTATTTTTGTTTTATTTCTCACTTGCCGGGTGGGTCTTTACCTCTTATTTTATGGAAACAACATGTAGGCAAACTGTTTAGCTCTTAGCAGCAACTTATGATTCAGTTCTTCTCTTTTATTCTAGTTTTGAAATAGGATCCATGCTGAACTTGAATAAAATTGCCTGACAATGGATAACTAGAATGTTCTTATTTTATTTGTTCACTATGAGAAATATAGCCTGAAAGAGAACGTGGGAGTAGGCAACTGCATTGGGCATAATTATAGAGGTCCACAAAAAAAAACAAAAAAAAACCCCCCCCAAATGAAAAATACTCTGAGGCCATGGGGAAAAACTTACTTGATTTTTAAAATAACCTATTTATAAAATGTCCAATATGCATATAGTTTGAGGGGGGAAACATGAGAGGAGAGTAGCTCTTATTCTAAAAACACCCTCATCTTCCTTGGAAAACTGCTTTGAAATTCAACTAGTTGATTCATTTTCCAGCTACACACAGACAAGACAAAGACAAGAACAGTATGGAAATTATACTGCAGAAATAATACTGCAAAAAACAAACCATCTTATTTAATTTATTCCCCTTGTTAATACGGGATAAGCCCCCCTTTAAAAATGTCATCAATATAAAAGACAGGTAAATAGGAGGCAGACTATATCTCTAGCGAACCACGAAAAAAGTCAGATAATTGAAGCACTGAATTATGTTTCCATGTCTTGTACAGGGCACAATCTAGCAGTAGCAGCTTTGTGAAACCCACGATGCAGAAGCACATGGGCATTTCACTGTGGCTTGTAGAGGAAAGATGCTTTCATGTGGGCTTGTGCCACAGGGCTCCTCCTTGGGCTCTTTCCCATTTTTAACTCTTTTACAGCCCAATCCAAACCCATAATGGAACAGGGTGGCCAGTGGCGCCTGACAGGGGACATGATTGAGGCATACAAAATTATGCATGGGATGGATAGAGTGTGTAGAGGGACACAACACCTCTATCCCTCTCTCCCAACACCAGAACCAGGGGACATCCACTAAAATTGAGTGTTGGGAGAGTGAGAATAGATAAAAGGGAATAGTTTTTACCCAGCACATAATTAATTTGTGGAACTCCTTGCCACAGGAGGTGGTGATGGCATCTGGCCTAGGTGCCTTTAAAAAGGGATTGGACAGATTTCTGGAGGAGAAGTCCATCATGGGCTAAAAGCCATGGTGGGTTGTGCAACCCATTAGTAGTAGGCTATTTCAGAATGCCAGGTGCAAGGGAGTGGCAACAGGATGCAGGCATCTTGTCCCTGTGGCACCTGGTGGGTCACTGTGAGATATAGGAAGCTGGACTAGATGGACCTTTGGCCTGATCCAGCAGGGCTCTTCTTATGTTCTTATGGGTCTGCCCCGCACCCAGCATGGGGTTGAGGCTAGATGTGGCACAAACAGAGGAAAGGGAATTAATTCCCCGTACCCCAGGTCGAGCAGTAGCCCTCCCAATGGAGCTGTGCAAGATTTGAGCCAGCAAATTTGCTGAAGAAAAGCCAAGGGCCCCATATAAGGCCGACCAGGCCAGGGACAAGGCTTGGGATATGGCCTGTGTCCGCCAGGCTGGTCCCATCCCCTTTCCCAGGCGAATCTGCCCAATGTCTACCCTCCCCAATCTGCCTCTGGTCCACCCTCCCCCACAACCCTCCATGCCGGCCCTCCTCAGCTGGCCTGTACTTCCCAGGCAAAGTCTGGATTACAGCGCAGGGGGGCCAGCAGACGTCCCCAAATCCACACTTGGCGCAAACGTGTCTTATTTGCAACACTTCTGGGCTAGCCCAAGGGACTTGGGGACTTGGGCTGGCCCATCGCAGAGTGCGAGTTGCATTCTTAAATTGTTTATGTCTTTTATCATTTGTGACATTTTTCTCCAATATAATACGCAGCTGATTAAAAACAGATTGCAGATGGCAGGTATAAGCTATTCCAGAGAAGCACAAATTTATAAACTCCCCTGTGAAAATAGTTTCATTTGTTTTTATGATTTTGAGAGATACTTTAGCTAACACCTTTTCCACTGAACAGCTGTGCTGAGAGACTACAGTAAACATTTGTGTGTGTGTGTGTGTGTGCATGCGCGCATGCACGTGTGTGCATGTGCGTGCGCGCAAATACTTTACATGAAAAGTGTATTGGAAAAGGTGGAAGATACCCCAGGAGTTAAGAGAGCAGTGGCTTCTTGTCCAAATAAGCCAGGGTTGACCCCCAAGGTTTTTGCCTTCAGCAGGAACACAGCTACAGGCTGATGAGGGCCCTGGCTAGGAAGGGTGATTGGCACAGGTGCAGATGGGTGTGGCTGATGAATTAAAGTCTGCCCAGCAACAGACACCAATTGGCCTGCCTCAGTATAAAGTTGGAGGCAGGAGCTGCAGTAGGTTAGTACCAGGTAGGTGCAGCACCGGGCAGTTGTAGAAAGGAAAGTGGCTGTGGATTGATTGACTGATGGATTGCTGGATGGACTGATTGACAGACTGACTGAAGGACTGACTGGATACTTGGTTATTGGAATTGTGAGTGGGTTCCTGTGGTGCCTTGGTTGGAAAATTGTTGTATGGCTGCCACGCCCCTGGAGCCACTGAGTGGAAGAGGCAGGTGTGGCTTAGTTAAGCTGACTGCTTATTGTTTGGTGGTGGGGTTTTGTGGTACCAAGTTAGGGTATCTTGAGCTAAGCCGGTGATGAGGGCAGTCTGGAGGAGGCTGGCCAACCGGTGAATCCAAGCAAGGCTGCTGGAAGAGAGGAGGCCCAGTGGGTGAAAAAACCTCCTCCCTCTTTCCTATCTCTGAAGCTGCTTAAAGGGGAACTGGTTAGCCTAGTGTGGGCATTGGGGCCCTCGGGGAGGCCCAGTTGGGAGTCTCTGGCAGAACAAAAAGTAAGAGAGATTGGGAAGAAAACAAAACAAAAAAATTAAGACGGCCCGTAAGTCTCTCTGTCCCGTGTGTGTGTAAATACAGTAATCTAGAAATATTTTGATAGGCTATGCTAGTGGTTTTTAAACTTTTTAGACTGGGACTCACTTTTTAGAATGGCACTCGTGTTGGGACCCACAGGAAGTGATGTCATAGCCGGAAGTGACATAATCAAGCAGGAAGTACCGTCAGTGGGATGTCATCAAATGACACTGTTAGAATGTGAACTGGCATTCTTGGACTGAAGCAATTGCACAACCATGAAACATCCCTGACAGAATGCAAGATTAGGACAAAACATTATACAAAAGCACTGAACTATTCCAGCATGGGGTTAGGATTGCACTCGGAATGGCTTACATTTTGGGGTGCTATATCTTCCTTTGTGCTTATGACGTCTCATCACCCTGACCTGGGATCAACACTCACAACAACATAATAGAAATGAAAATGTAAAGAAACCTTACAAAAGATGCTTTCAGGAATGGGAAATGAATGTGACCAAGGCAACCAATCCTATTGGATGGACCTTCCACACTGTTCAGGTGTGAAGAAAAGAAAGCAGTTCCTCATCTGGGAGGTAATCTTAGGGATGTTATTGCATCTTATTTAAACTAATGCTGCTTTCAATGCTGACTTTCCTGCATATGTGCCTTCTTGCTTGCTCCTTGCTAACAATATATGCATAAATAATAAAAGGCACCATGGAGCATTTAGTGTTCTCTCCTCCTAAGGGAAGCTGGTTTTGTAAAAGGTCGCTCTGTAATTTAATTTCCCATTACTCAGGAAGTGGGGAGCATAAAAGGGCACAGACAGAAGAATCACTGAAATATATGGCATTTCTCTGATACCCCAGTTATGAAATTACAGAAAAAGCAGCAATATGTCTTGTAGTATTTCAACAGAGGTTGGATTTTGTCATTCAGGTTGTTCCATAGCTTCTAGTGGGATTAACCAGCATGAGTAAACCAAAGGATTTGCATATATTTTGGGGGGCTCAATCCTATTCAACTTTCCAGTGCTGATGTAGCCATGCCAAAATAAAAGGCATGAGCTGTATCCTGTGGTGGTGGGAGGGCAGTCAGGGAGGCCTCCTCAAGGTTAGGGAACATTGGTTGCCTTACTTTGGGGCTGCATTGTGGCTGCATAGGTGCTGGAAAGTTGGATAGGATTGGACCCCTAATAATTTGAGAGCACCACAATGACTGAACTGGTACTAACAATAGGATGGACACAACCAATCAAGGAACCAAGATGGACACAGTCACAAATGGTTATGACTCCCAATAATGCATTGTTTCTTTGTAAATATCATGTTTCTCTTTTGTTTTGAATCATATCATGCCAATTACAAAAAAGTTCCAGGTTAAACATTTATTCTTTTAGTGCCATTCAATCATTTATAAAACTGATTTTTTTTTTTGCCCACAAGAATCTGTAACATATACTGTGTGGCCCTTGTACTGAAATGTTTGGATCTGGATCAGTATTGTTGAATAGCAGGATATGGATCAGTATCCTGATCTGGATCCCTGATCTGGAACAGTATTGTTGAATAGCAGGTTATGAAACACAGGCTATTATCTTCTTGAACCCCAGCCAATCTGCTTCCTGAGGTGACTGTCTCAGTTGGCCCCATGGATGGGCCGGCCCTGTTTGCGGCAATGAATTCTCAATAATTAGGTGGAGTTTTGTTTCTCTTTGTCTTGGAGCTGCAGTTGATCAATTTCAGTTTGAGGCGAGGATGAAAATATCTGGGGAGAAAAAAATCCATTCGGAACATCAACTTTGTAGTGATATCATGGGTATTTGTTAAAATAGCCCTGAACCTGTTTAGTTGGTTTTCTGTTTTTTTTAACACACACACACACACACACACCAGCAGCTACCACCTCAGATGAGTCTGGCAAAGAACATCTCCACTCTCGGATTGTGATTTTGATTAATTGGGCATCTGGGAACATACAGGAGTTGTACACAAGAGGCTCCTATGTGTGGAGTTCCTTTTGGCAGCCTGCCTGCACGCCTCTTTAGGAAGACAACCAAAGCAAACCCACGAAGCACTCTTAGGGATTTATAAGACAAAGCAAAACAAAAAGTGTGCTAGATGGATTGAAGGTACACCCAGCTGCTGTGAATGATGATTTACTGATTACCTTTGAAGTTTGGTGGGAGCCTGTCAAGTATTCCAGTGTGGGAGCTGACAAGCTACAACCTGCGGTAGATTTACAATACTCTCGCCCTTGCCCCTACTGTACAGCAGTCTGTAAACAGCAGACTTGACAAGGGAGAATGGAAGATGGTTATCATATTGCTTTAAGTTTTCATCCGAATGACAGGCTGAGTGACAAAGAGCCCGTCCTTCTAGTAAGCAGCAGAATGATATCAAGAATGCCTCAAGGAAGCTGCTTACGACACAGAGGTTGTCTGCGGTCACACTGTCTGGAAGGTTCCAGACACAAGATGAAATGCTTGAATTCGACGTGGGGAAAGCTGAGAGAAAGCAAAGCGTTTAAAAGAGCAGGATTGCTAGTAGATCTACAAAGATTGGCAAGGGAATGCATCTTAGCAGAATGGAATGGCAGAGTGTGAAGTGTAGGCAATGGTTTAACAATGGAATATTTATGGGTTGTGATAGAGCTATTGTGTGGTTTCTTCTCTCACTTGTACTGCCATTTATGAGCTTGCTCTGAGTTATGATTTGCATTCTTCAGGGTTTTTTTTCCTCTGCAAGAAGAAAAACTCTATATGGAACACAATCTAGAGAGTGGTGTACCTATAAGGGGGGCAAACTGCTACATTTTGCAGGAGCCTGAGCTCCTGAGTAAAGCAGCTCCTCCCCCTCACCTTCAATGCTATTCACAGTTCAGAGAGCAAAGCCTCCTAGCCAGTGTCATCATCCGCAAATGAACTCCCGGAATGCTGGGAGGGACTTACGCGGGGCTTTGCCGTGATTGGCTGCCCGCCCATTTTGTTCCGCGGCTGCCCTGGCCTCGAGGGGTGCCTGCTTGCCGGGGGAGACAGGTGGGGGGGGGTGCGCCAGGTGCCTGGGCAAGCAGTGGGGGGCTGCGCCAACTGGGGGCAGCCCCCCTTGAGGCCAGGGCAGCCGCGGAACGAAACGGGCAGGCTGCCAATCACGCGAAAGTCCCTCCCATGTCCCTCCCAGCATTACAGGAGTTCATTTGCAGATGCTGCTGCTGCTCCAAGCCATGAATGGCTCTGAAGGCAAGGGGGAGGGGTTGCATTAAGGAGGACTTCAGGCTCCTGCAAAACGTAGTGTTTTGCCCCGTATAGGAATGCCACTGAATCTAGGCCAACTGTGCAGTTGGAGCAACCAGAGTTGCCACTGACATAGTGAGGATGGAGGGCAAAACATTGCCCCATGCAGAGGGAACATCCATGCACTGTAGCTACAGCTAAGCTTAACTAGGTGAACATGAGCCATCACTCTTCCTCAGTTTATCCTTCCTTTCCTATGCTTTATTTGTATTGTGTCTCTTTTTAAATTGTGAGCTCCATTAGGACAGAGAACTATCGCATTCCTTTGCCGTGTAAACCACTTTGATACCTCTGAAGTAGTCAGAAATAATAATAAATGAAGTTATTAATAAAAGTATTATAGCCCAATCCTATTCTTTTCTCCACACTAAAGAGAACCAAAGAGATGCACACATTTCTCAGCATCACCAAAATGGCTACCACTGCATCCTGTCGGGGAAGGGGACTTGTTTCCTCCCAGTAAGGGAACAATAGTTCCCTTACCTAGGGATAAGACTTCTCTCTCTCTCTCTCTCTCTCTCTCTCTCTCTCTCTCTCTGTGTGTGTGAGTGAGTGAGTGAGTGAGTGAGTGAGATCTACTCTGACATATGCTAGCTAAATAGCTGGTCCATGTGGACTTGCATCTTGAGATCAGTCCACGAAGGGGGTCCACCGCTGCTGCTGCCAAACACATCCTCTTCCTGGACCTGATCCCCTGCTCCTGTTGCCACCATATTCCACCCTCCCTCTGCCCCATTGCAACGTATTTTTGCCTCCCACCACATATCCTGCATCTCTTGCCACCTTATCTTTGGTGGTAGGCAACTCCAGATCTGCTGGCACTAGAGAAGGTCTTTGGCCTTCCCACCAGTGTTCTTGACAGAGCACTAAGCAGAGCACTGCCTTTTTTTTTTTTTTTTGGCCAGAGTAGGTTGGATTGAGCCTATGACAGAAACTCGGGGGCCAAACTATAGCCTTCATTGGCCTTGGCACCCCAACTCTCCGCTCTGTACCTTAAACAGACTTATCACCATGGGAGGATACGTTCCTCCTTTCTTTCTCAGCCTATCAACTATAAACACAATAAGTCTTTTGGCTTGCTTACACTCCTTCTCTCCCCACTATCTACCAGTGGAGGGAAGGGCAAGCCACTCTCGGACCAACCTCCCAAAGCTTCTTAAGTCTGGTGTGACTCAGTCAGGGAGAGAACTTTATCTTGGCCATTAATTTGTACACACTGGTAAAACACCAAATTTCTTTATGAGCCATAACACAAAAGGGCTCCAATTAAGCATAGTCTCATACAGCAATAAAATGCCCTTATTACCATATTAGTCCCCAAAGATCATAATAAAACAAAACTCACTAGATGCCTAACTTACATCTCACCTCAGAGCTAGGACAGTTAACAAGGTGTGTTGTGCTGCAAGGTCCAGAAAGAGTCCCAGGAGTTCTCACTTTTTCTTTCTTTTTCTCCTTTTAATTAACAACTCTCCACCAGCTGTTCTTACTCCTCCATTTGATATGTGCCAAACGGCATGTATCTCTCCCAGCACACCTGCACTCAACTCTTTACACACCCTTGTCCCCGTCACAGAGCCATTAGTGCCATCTATTTGCTTAGAAAATGTTCAGTGTAAACTTCTGTACTGAGGGTGTCTATAAAAATATACGATGAAACTGTATTTTTTATTTTTCTTGTATTTTTTATTTTTTTTTTGCACTCGATCCAGGGGATATATTTGTATATTGTATTTTTATATTGTTTTTAATCACTGTTTTTAAATTATGATGTTTTTATTCTGCTTTTTAATTGTTTTTGTATTGCCGCCTTGAATGCCTTTTTAGGCAGAAAGGCGGGGTAAAAATCTTTAAAATAAAAAAATAAATAAACTGTAAAAAATTTTTTTTAAAAAAGCTTCCTGGAGCCTCACCCTATTGTAGGACAGCTTGTGCTGTATTACTGCATGTTCTGCTGACCATTCAATTGAGACTAGTCTTCTGACCATAAATGCATCTCTTCATAACATTTGACACTTTTAAACTATGTTTGTGACAGACTAATATTCAGCACAACTATCAGGACAATAAATGTTGTTTTGAAATACATGTAGAAGACAGCAGAGGACCCTGGCAGAAAAGGAAATCACTGTTAATTTTAGGAGGGTAAATGTTGACAGTGCCCCAAGGCCTGTTTTGAAGTACCTTCACCTCCAAGAAGTTGAAGACGCTATTGGGGCAAAAAAGAAAAAAAAATCCCTGGAAATAAAAGCTGTGTAACAACCATGCAATGTAGGACTTCCATCTCAACTCTCTGTCTCAGTCCCGTAGAAATCATTTCCTCCCTTAATTTTTCAGTTTTAACCAGTTTTCAGTTTTGCAGAGTGCAGAATACAGAACAGTCTTGCCAGTTAAGAATTGCACTTCGTACAGGAGATAGGCTGCAGCCTTTGAAATATGTGCTTCAAAAATAATGAAAGGATCTCCAGCTCATGCCACTGCTACTACGGCAACAACAATGATTACATGAATCATCGTTTTTGGCTGGAACTGATTGTTTGATACAAGGCTTAGCCTGAGACCCAAGTATTAATTAGATATCGGCATCATAGATATGATGTTCCCAAGAGTGCTGGGTTTTGTTTTGTTTGTGTTTTTTTCTATAGTCAACTGATTTCAGTGGCCAGGTCTTGATATATTTTTTCAAGTTCTTTTCCATAGACACTGGCATCCCCAGGAATTGTGACATCAATTATCCAGACATTTCAATTTTCTATTATTATTATTATTATTATTATTATTATTATTATTATTATTATTATATCAGGTGTGTTATGTTCAAGGTGTCAGTCCATTTGAATTTTAAAGTCCCAATAACAATAATTCAAAGATTTACATCCCTTTGCTTCCCTTGTGAACAAGGCGCAGCACAATGACAGTGCTGATGTTCAAGGAGGGAAGGGAAAGCTTAGGTTCTGCCCCTCTCACCCTTCCAAAACAGGCAGTCTGCACTGGCAAAGCTGCCAACACTGACCAGTCTAGGGATGCAAGGGAATGCTTCTCTTGCCAAAATTCATGACAGAATGCATAGTTGTGGACTCCTCTCACTCCCCAATGGATTAGGAGGTGGGCAGGAGGTGTGGACTGACAGTTGAGCTGCTGGTACTGCCTGAAGCTAAGCAGGAAAATCTGCAGTTTGCTTTTGGATGGGAGACAGATGCCAGGCTGTGACAAGCTGCAGTCCCTGTGGTGGCAGAACAGAGTCGCTGTGGAGCTGATTAGCTCACCGCAAGTGAGAGTTCCGGTGGAGTGTGTGAGGAGGCCAGCCGCAAAGAAGGGAATACGACCTTGAGGACCTGTCCAGGCTTGACTTGCGATTGCCTGCTGAGGCTTGATGGCAGCTGCCAAAGGAGAGAACCACACTGTGAAAGCAACATCTGGGCCTGAGGATTGGCAGATCACAAGAATACTGTAGATTTGTAAAAACCCCACTGAAAAAAATGGTGGTTTAGAGTAGCCTGCTCATGTAAGGCCTTGGGCATTTGCTTTGGCATGGGAAAGGCGTGGTATAAATTCTTCAAATAAATACGATTTGCTAGGATATGGACATTATTCTGTATAGGCTAAAATTGCAGAAAACTACATATTTAAACAACTACAGTACTGTGGAACATATTTACACACAAGCCACTTGTGTAGGAAATAGGTTAAATTACTTTTCTAAAAATATGTATTTAAATATGGATTTTTAAAATTGCAACAGTTTATAGTGCATGAGAATGGAACCACCATGATTATATGGTAACTCTGGGTTTCAGGGATTCTGAATGCCATGTGCAAGGGAATGGCAACTAGAAACAGGTATGTTATGTTGAGTGCTCCCTGAGGCATCTGGTGGTCCCCTGTGAGATACAGGAATCTGGGCTAGATCGGTCCTTGGCCTGATCTATCAGGGCTCTTCTTATGTATATAACAGAAATCAGAGGGAAATGGAACAGAGAAATCCCAGAGTGTGTGCAGTCCCAATCCGGCAATGAGAAATTCACTTACCGCCTCATATGTTCTATTTATGGGGACCCAGCAGACGGAACCACAGATGCAATTGCCATTTGCATGTGGGGTTCTTCAGCCACTGGCAAGGGGGTCATGCACAGGTCAGGGCACAATCCTACCCTGGAGTTAGGCTGGCCCAGCTAGGTCAGCAAAGTTTGGCTGGCACAAGGGCCACAGTAAAGTTGTTTAGACCACTCTCGGAGTCAAGGGGGAATTGGTGCACGTCTGTGTGCTGGCCTCTGATTCCAAGAGTGGTCCAAATATAGTTTGCCAGTGGTTTGAGGTAAAAGTTACCAAGGGAAACATGAACACAGCTCACCACTCATGTACTGTCGCCTGCCTGGTGTTTGATAACCACCCCCTTCTGTTTTCTCAGTCCCCAACAAACAGCAAACTGGGAGGTCTGTTGAGCTCATGGTGAGTCATCCTACATAGCTGGTAGCTGCACACAGCATGGTGGCTTTTGCTATGGTACGCCAGGCGTCCTCTTTATTTAGAACCAAAGATTAACTGAACTCTTCATCTGTATTTTATTTACTGAACATTGTTACTTTATAACTCCACCATTTCCCCAAAAAGTATGCAATAACTTCAAGCTATATTTTGTAGACTGTATTGATCTGGGAACTACAAAGACTTTGCTCACATGTTTCCATTATTGGTAGTAGGCTGCTGTGAGTGCTCTGTGGCAGGAAAGCAAGCCTTACATTGACAGAAAAATCAAGTATTTCTTTTCACAGCTCAGAATTTGTGTTGGGATTGTGGTGATGGCCAGGAGCTTTAGTCCCCCCAGATTCCTGGAGAAGACGTCCATCGATGGCTGTCAGCTATGATGGTTATATGAAGCCTCCATGTACAGTGGCAACTGCTGTGGAACAATAGTAGGGGAGGAATTTTCTGGAATGAAAAATAACTGGAAAATGCCCATATACGCCGGAACATTTGGTCTTGTCTTGGTTGTCCTGCTTCATCCTTTGTAGGCTGGGTACCAGTGTACCCCACATTGCACCAGCAGAGGCTGCTTTATGGCAGTTGCCAAGCAGGATGGATCAGGCCCAGGAGGGATGGGTCCAGTAGCAGCAATGCATGCTGAATCTTGACCGCCCCCCTTCCCAGGTTTGATGTGCCTTCCTGGGTCAATGCGGACTTGTGCCAGTGCAGGTCTGAGTTAACCCATTGGGGTTATCCTGCAGCAAGGGAACTAATGTTCCCTTACTGTAAGGAGGCTTCAAGTGGCAAAAATGCCCTGCAGGATACAGTGGGAGCTGCATTGGCGCAGATGCATCACCATACTTGAATTTAGTTAGGATTGGACTGATTGTCCCATTGATCTCAAACTAGAACAAAACTGACATTAATGGAACTCAATCAACTCAGACTGAACAGATCTTAGTATCTCAACAGAACTGATTGATTGATTTTAGTATCTGCCTTCGAAAGGAAACAAAGCACACTTTCATAGTACTGCTAGTATTTCTATAAATAAACAATATTCTTCATATAATAGCTATCTCATTTAAAGTTCTCAATTCTGGAGTCATATTAATATTTGACCTCCTTTTGATAAAGTGCCTGCTCTCATTATTGGGTTCTAATTATTGAAATTAACATTTTTATAGCACCAGAATATATTGCTGTGGATGATTGGATGAATAATTTGAAGTATGAATATCTAATGTGGCTGTATGTCAGCGGCTCGGCAATAGTGAAAGAGACCACTGTGTGAACATTTCACAGTGTCTATGAAAGAAATTTCCCAACTGAAAATTCAGGTCAGAGCTTACAAAATATTCATTGCAAAGCAGTAGAGCAACTGTACTATATTTATATAAGGTCCAGCGGGAGGCATCTATACACAGGATATACTGTGTTTAAATACCATCTACACAAAGAACCTTTTTCTGGATAATACCCTGTCCAGTGAGATCAAAATGTATACTTTCATATCCAAAATCTGGGGCTGGGAAAGGGTGACTTGTTTCCTTGGTGCATGTGCACAGCTCAGTATTGTCAACCTCACAGTGCCAATCATTTCTACGGAGGAATGTGTGTGGGGAGATTGAATGCAGACTTCCCTCCGCAATCCACACAAATGGTTAATGCTGTTAAAGTTGACCATGCTAACCTTCAGTCTGGCAAGCTGTGCTTCTGGATCAAGCCTTTTGGCGTGCCTTGATGTTTTGTGCCAGTGAAGCACATGACATCACAGTGTCCTGTGAAGCAGAAGTGATGTCATTTCCGGGTCACTGCTATTTCGGTGAGCCTTGTCCTGCATTCAGGGAAGGCTCCTGACCTCCCCTGAAGCTGGAACAAGGCACCCTGAAGCTCCACCTTTGAAAAGAATGCCACAGTGTTCTCTCTTAGGGTGTGGCTTCTCCCAGCTTCAGGGGAGATTCTCAGGCTCCCCAAAGCCAGAACAAGGTACGCCAAGGTTTCACTACAGAGAGGTCTTGCCCCAAGTCACCATCCCTCTAACTTAGGATAGAGGTGACACTCAAAGGAGAGCCCCTTCAGATGACCGAATTTTTCCACTTACTAAGGATTAAGGGCGCAATCTTACTGTGGAGTTAGGCCAGCAAAGTTTGGCCGGCACAAGGGCCACTGTAAAGCACGTTTGGACTACTCTCGGAGTTAGGGAGGATGTCGCATGTCTGTGTGCTGGTCTCTCTGACTCCAAGAGTGGTCCAAACATACTTTACGGTGGCCCTTGTACAGGCCAAACTTTGCTGGCCTAGCTGTGCTGGTCTAACTCCTGGTTAGGATTGCGCTCTCAGGCTGAAAGGTCAATGTTTACAGTCTATTTCTGGAAATATAAGCAATGAATCAAACTATCACAATGCAAAGCTTATATAGTCATGGTCAATTCAAAGCACTTCTTCTAATCTTGCATGAAGAAATCAAGGGTGGTTGGGGGAAGCCATTGGTCTGCAATGCTTCCTCATTGAACCCTTACATGTATAGAGATTTGCTTTTTTTTCAAGTTTCCTTCTGTTCAGTTCATTCAGTGCATTTTAGGGAGCATCCTTCTTGGTAAAGTATCATTGCAATTTTTGTCAGAGGATAAGATACACCATAACTAATGTGATACTTTATATTGAGCCAGCATTTCTCCTGGGGGTTATTATCCTACCAGGAAAATTGTACATCTTTCAAAAATGTACCTGAAAATGAAAAGTAGTAACTAAGTTGGATTTTTTAAAAGCCAGGCTTGGTATGTATTAAAGACCATTGCTAGTACAACTGAAAGGTTGTGTTGGTGCTGACTATGGACAGGTGGTGCAGACTATGGAGATAATAGTCACTATTATCAAGGCCCTTGGAATATCCAGAGTAGAGTACCATAACATATTATATGTGTGGCCGCACTTGAAGACTCTTCAGAAAGAGGAGCATACAATTGGTGCCAAACTATTGAGTGTTTTAACCTTTCTTGAGCCTGATCCTAAGGGCTCTTCTGTTGGCAGCACGAGAATACCGCTGGCTCTGGATGTTGTTAATGTATTATAAAGTACATTTACAGCACCCAGAGAAGAGGGAGTGCTAGCACTGACCCTCAGCACTGCATGATGGACCTCCTGGCACTGCTCTATTCCCTGCTAAGTGCTATTGGAGTGGGATCAGTGGTGTCATTCAAATGATTTAGGAACGGGAACTCATTTTTGATTGGCACTTGTCAGGAACCTGGAACCAGCCACGGAGCCCGTTAGGATCCGGAATGCCCGTTCTGGTCTGTTCCCCCTGAATGACATCACTGGGTGGGAGGGGAAGAGGGTGTGGGCAGAACAAGGTGGAGGGAGAGCAGAGGAAGGGGATGATTGGGCCCACGCAGAGATGGATCCTAACCCCCTGTGTGAGCCAGGCGGGCCAGCATGGGTCTCTTCCACCCTGCACCTCAATAGTGAGTGCAGAGCCAAGAAGACCCATTGGTACTGCAGTGGCAGAGTAAGGGAGCAAAGTTTACTCAGCAGCCTCTGGATGTAGTGGTTGCTATTTTGATGCCGCTGTTCCTCTGGGCATCCCTGAGGATACTGTTAACCTGTTTTACGATAGGTCCACAGGGTTCTTGCTCATTTCTGGCTGCAATTCAGTGTAATGGTCTTAATGGTCTAAAGCTTTTCAAATTATGTATGGTTTGGGACCTGGGTAAGAGAGGACCACTGTCAGATCCTGCCTGTCCATTAGCAGCCGTAGTCAGAGGCCCTTCACTGCTGCCCCTGCCGTCAGGCTGTAGGAGGGGTTTATGCTTTTCATGTAGAAGGTCCCTGGTTCAACCCTAGCATGTCCACCTGGGAAAGATCCTTGCCGGAGAGGCTGAAGAACCAATGCTGGTGTGTTGGGACCATACCAAGCTGTATGGGCTAATGGTCTGGCTCAACGTAAGACAGCTTCATGTAAATGATCATAGGAAAGTGGCTTGTTTTATCATTTGCCAGAGCAGCAGATGTGACAATGCGCAGAATGCTTGGGCCTCCTCTAATGTAGGGTTCCTTTGCATGCATGTTACCAACTTATGTTCATTGCGGCCCATGGTATTCTTTGTAGCATTTACACCGTACCATCAATTCACAAAATGAACATTAATTTTTTGAAAAGTAACAACACAGCAAAACCCAACCTACAACGTATTCATTGCGGCCTGTGTTTTTCTTTGTAGCATATACACAGTGCCATCAATTCACCAAAAAAACCAACATACAGCAAAAAACCAAAACAGACATAAACTATTTGACACAAATGACAAAACACAAACCATTAACTAAAACCGCAGATAAAGCATAAGCCTAGCCATATATTTCTCCAAGCAAACCACTTTGTTTCTTTGAAGTTTTTTTTACTGTTTGCATAATATATGTGTAGCTTTGGGGGGGGGGGAGATCCTGAATAGAAATGTGTAGCAAATGGGGGGAATGTCCAATGAATGTGTAATTGTATCTTCTGCAAAATGTAGCTATATCTCTTCTTCTCCAGACTGCTTTATGTTTACAGGCATGCCCTGGTATCCACTGATTTTGTTTTTGTTATCCACAGATACCATGGATACTGGGACGCCTATTAAAAAGGGCGGGAACATTAAACAAATCTCTTTTTTATTATTGCATTGCAGCAAAACCACTGATGTTCGCCTGTCTTTAAAAAGGCATCCCCAGTATCCGCAGTTTCAGGTATTCATGGGGTGGTGATGGTCCAGAACCTATCTCCAGTGGATGCCTGCATTCCAATTTTTCTTAGTGCAGGTGTTAATTCTCACCATAGAAGAATTAAGCATAAACAATCGCTTTCCTTCATTTTGTTTCCTATTAGTTGCTGTTTGGGTGGAAGGAATGTCTATGATGTTCTTTATAAGCCAATTTGTATACCGACTTAGCTTCATTGAGCCAGAGATTTTTGTTGTTGTTGTTGTTGTTGTTGTTGTTGTTGCTGCTTGCAGGAGACTTTGATTCTTGTAAACATCAATTTTCAGTACTCTATCAGAAAAGTGCTTAAATACCTAAATTTTAATGACTGAAAAAGTCAGATGTATTAGTGGTTTCTATCATGCTAGGCCCTTTATTGCTTTAAAGAGAAAATGCCTATAAGATATGGGCTAATAAAATTTACTGCTACGCCTACGTAGAAGAAATAGTATCTGAGCCAACACAAATTCTAATGTTGATTTGATCTGTGTGCAAAGCTTTTGGAAGGAAGCACTTTGAGAGAAAGGTGCCGTCCGGGATCGCCCTTATATTGCATGTTAAGGATTGCATTTGTAAGACATTATTGTGAGTTTGATTTCTTGATTGCACTGAATCTATAGCCATCACAGCTGTCTGCTTTCCGCTGGTGCCTACCCCGAGGAGGCACCAGCGCAGTTTAGGATTGCTCTCTAAGAAAGACAGCCGTAGTTCTAAAAGAGTCCTGGGTAAATACCATATGCTAGGTATAGTCAAACAGAAGCAATGCATTAACATACAAACATATTAAACACAAAGATATGATTTTTTTTTATAAAAAAACAAGAATACAGTTACAATCTGTTCAGAGATTCTCACGAATTGAGGCAGAAACTATATACAAAAAAATAGATTGACAAGATCAGGTACTAATTATTATAATAAACAGGTGTTATACAGAAATATGTTGATGTACAGGTGTGCCGGAAGGTAAAATCCATTTCCTGGATAATCTTACAGCATGATTGTTGGTGTGTTAAGAGTATGCTTTACTATTAGAGGCTCGGAGTTAAAAGATGAGCTCATTAAGAGCCCAGTCCTAACCAACTTTCTCGTACTGATGCATCCACAATGCAGATCCGAGGTAAGGGAACACATTTTCCCTTGCCTTGAGGAGGCCTCCATAACTTCCTCTCAACCACAGGATGCAGCATGCACCCTGTTGGCATGGCTGCATCAGTACTGGAAAGTTGGATAGGACTGGGCCTAACTCAAACGAATGCAAGATACATAACATAACCCTCTGTAATCTGAGTGCTTTGAGTCACATTCTTTCAGCCTCCAAACCTCCCTTGTTTAGCTATTCCTGTCCTTTATCCAAAGCTTATATCCCACACATAGGACGGATGTGAGATTCCCTCCCCCATTTCTCTTTGGCTCCTACCTCAATTTTCAGCTTTGGCTGCCTTTCCCATCCATCTGCGTCTCCAGTTCCTGCTTCCTAGCTTACTATCTGCCCTGTGATCCTTTCTTTGGCCACTTAGTCTTTGTAATAAATTACTGGATATTTTAAATCAACCCCCTTACTAATGTTTCAAATCCCCAACATAGCCTATTGTTAATTTCATAGTGATTACACAGTTGTTGTTGTTTTTGATTCACACACACACGCGCGACCCTATTCTTGGCAAAAATGAAACTGACACATTTTTGTTAAAGAAACATCCTGATTGCATCTCTTGCAAACTGAGAGACTTAATTTGGCAGGATAACAAAATTGCAAAAGTTAAAGAAAAAGAAAACAATACACCAAAGAGAAGGGACTTGGCTTTAAGTACAGGCACTTTTAAAATGTAATTCCTGAAGGTACAACTATGAAAGCAGGGCTCTGTTAGAGGGGTGTGTGTGTGTGTGTGTGAGAGAGAGAGAGAGAGAGAGAGAGAGGCTTTTTGACAAAGAGAAGCATCAGTTTAAAGGTTGACTAAACTACAGTATAAGGTTGACTAAACCCCCCTGCTAACTGGGCAAGAAGCACTTTTCAAGTGGTGTTCCTCTTATAGGAACACCTATAAGGCACAGGGGGGGGGGGAATAATTGTCCCTCTTCACCCCTGCACAGTGTCTTTTCTAGTGGCTGTTGCTGGGGGTGTTCTGCATTTTTTTTTTGTGAGCCCTTTGGGACAGGGAGCCATCTAACTTATTATTATTTGCCTGTACACCACTTTGTGTTGAAAAGTGGTATATAAATACTATTGATTGATTGATTGATTGATTGATTAACAGGAAATTAGATTATTGATGTACAGGTTGATTTGGCATTGGGCAGCACAATCCTCAGCTGCATCCAATGCAGCTCAGGAGGCGCTGGAGGTCTCATAAGGGGATATGTGTCCCCAAACTCCAAGTAAAGCCCCAGCCGTTCCTATGGGGCTTTTCGAATCTGCGACAGCTATTTAGCTGGTGCAAAACTGGAAATCCTCGTGTAATGCCAGGTGGGCTGAGAGGGGTGTTAGGATATGGCAGAGGCCCTCTCTGCCAGTCCAGCACCCCTTTTTGGGTTTAATCTGCCGCCATTCCACCCTTCCCCTGCTCCAAATGCCCCCAACCTGCCTCCAAAATACCCTCCTGCTACCCTCTACCACCTCCTGGGCTGACTGTCGTGACCCTACCTGCTAGTCAGTGCTACTCCAAGTGCAGCACTGGCAGGCGGCACTGCCGGCTCACTAGTAGTCACAAATATTGTGACACTTGGAGCTGGCTCAGCGATGAGAGGATTGCGTGGTTAATCTGATTATGAAATATAGGGTGCTGGAGCCATTTGTCTGTGGAGAGAATATTGTATATTTTCCCAACTGATCTCTTTGCAGCCAAAGATTGTGACAAGCAGTTTAGGATTGAACAGATGGTGTTTCCAGATTGCAACCTGGAGATGCGGCTCACCTGAAGTTCCGTTCCTTGCCGCAGGAGAGGGGGAAACTGGCAGAGGAAACTGACACTGGTTTATCTTTTAAGGCACTGATAAATTTAAAGTTACCCTCTTTAAAAGTATCTGAGTTGCAGCATGAAAACTTGATTTGCTTGCTGCTGTGTCTATCCCAGGATGCACATCAACTAAAAGGCACATATGGTGCATGTGCAAGGCTGAACTTCATATTCTACCTGTCCAGGTAGCAAATGCAATGATTGTCATCTTTGCAAGAGCTCTGCCTCTTCAACGTTTATCACAATGCCAGTGATACCAGCATAGCACCTTTTCTAGTGGCTGTTTGTTAATGTGAATGGGCCAGATCTTTCTACTTTTGTATAGCATCCTTGTAGGAAGACCTACCCATTTGATACTCTCTGAAACCAAATTGATTGTGGAAGTACTTTGGACAGGTGACCTTAGAAAACTGATGGTTTTTTCTTTACATGGTCTATCTATTCATGCTTGACTTGCATGCTTTCTTTACAATCATACTGGGGTGAAATGCTTATACGAGGCTATATGGAGATTTTATAGCACCATTTGCACTCCTTATTTCACAAGCCCCCCTCATTCAACTTCACTGTGCAAATAATCATATATTAGAACGCTTTTTTATTTCCAGAAAAGGCTAAACATGCCATTCACATGCTGAATAGCAGTTGCATTACCCAGCATAGAGCTGCCATTTCCTCTGCTCAGGTGGGATTGAGACATGTATAGACTTGATGTCTATCACACCATAAATTCATGAAAGAAAAAAATCCTGGAGGAGCTATACATGAGATGCAACCATAGTTTAAATACTGTGATGTACAGTTGTCTCACCTCATCTGCTGAACTGCAGTTTATAATGAATCACTGACAATAAGCTCCTTTCTCTTATTTAATAACTAATGGAAACCAATTTTTAAAAACCAGAAACATTTTTCATTGAAAAATTCATTGTGATTTGTTCATATAAATGTCTTAGCTTCAATTTTCTTCTGCTGAGTTTCGAACATAACAAAAGTTTGATGAAAAAGTGACAGATGAAAAGAAGCTTATATATGTTCTCATTTGTTTCCTATTATAGGTATGAATCAGTGTTTCTCATAAGAACGAAGGCAGTCACATTTCCCTCTGTCTATCCTGGGCCACTTTGGGAGAAATTAGTTTGCAGTCTGTCCCCTTGTCTATGCAAGTGGCTAACATCATCATATAGTTACTGAATTTGTAAAGCACATTCTGAGTGCACAGAGCACTTCACACGTGTTACCTTCTTCTTACAACCCTCTTGTAAGGTAAGTAAGTATTCTTAGATTGCAGTTGGGGAGCTGAGGCTGAGAGGGAGGGGCTTGCCTAACAGCCCAATCCTATCTAATTTCCCATGCAGCAATGCAATTGCATTGGCTCGGCCTCAGCTGCATCTTGCGGGGGAGTTTCGGCCTCCAGAGGGTAAGGGAACATGTGTTGCCCTGGAGAAGCCCCTCCAGGCCCAGTGGGTCAGCTGAGGTCTGTGCCAAGTTGTTATGTGAAGGTGAATCAGGCCTAGGAAGGGGGTTAGGATCCAGTTGGCACTGCCGCTGCTGAACCCCCCTCTCCTGGGCTTAATCTGTCCTCCTTCTCCCATTCTGCCCACCCACCCTCTTCCCCCTTCCTTGCCTTGTTCCATCCCCTGTGTGGCCTTACCTCCTCCACCTCTGGTCCATTGGAGTGGGGCTCTGGCTGCTCTAACTTGCAGCATAACCAGGCCCCACACCATGGCCTAGTCACATTTGCCACAGCTGTAAAGGAGTTGATGGAGGCAGAAGCGTTCTGCCAGCCTAAACTGTCATTAGGATTGGGCTGTACATAAGAACATAAGAAGAGCCCCGCTGGATCAGGCCAAAGGCCCATCTAGTCCAGCTTCCTGTATCTCACAGTGGCCACACCAGGTGCTCCAGGGAGGCATGAGACAACAAGATGCTTGGATCCTGTTGCCACCCCCTTGCACCCAGTACTCTGAAGTAGCCTACTACTAATGTAAGGAGGTTACAACCCATCTGCCTATAGCCCACGATGGACTCTTCCAGAAATTCGTCCAATCCCCTCTTAAAGGCATCTAGACCAGATGCCATCACCACCTCCTGTGGCAAGGAGTTCCACAGATTAACTTCCCGCTGGGTAAAAAAGTACTTCCTTCTCTCCCAACCCTCAGTGTCAGCGGATGCCCCCTGGTTCTGGTGTTTTGAGAGAGGGAAAAGAACATCCCTCTATCGACTCTATCCCTTCCGTGCATTATTTTGTATGTCTCGATCATGTCCCCTCTCAGGCGCCTTTTTTTCTAGGCTGAAGAGCCCCAAACGCTGCAGTCTTTCTTCATAAAGGAGGTGCCCCAGCCTTCGTCGTTCATCTATCATTTTCGTCGCTCTCTTCTGCACCTTTTCCAGCTCCACTATGTCCTTTTTGAGGTGCGGCGACCAGAACTGGACACAATATTCCAGGTGCGACCTTACCATCGATTTGTACAATGGCATGATAATATTGGCTGTTTTATTCTCAACCCCTTTTCTAATTACCCCAAGCATGGAATTGGCCTTCTTAATTGCTGCCGTGCACTGGGTCGATACCTTCATTGAATTGTCCACCAGCACCCCAAGATCTCTCTCTTGAGCTGTCACAGACAGCTCAGAACCCATAAGCGTATAGGTGAAGTTTTGGTTTTTTACCCCAATGTACATCACTTTACACTTGTCTACACTTGTCTGTAAGTACTAGAAGCTTGAATTCATGGCAGCCATACCAAGGAAGTCCTGATTTGCAGCTCATCTTAGAATAAGCTGTTGTAGCGTAATGACAAAGAGTTCATAAAAATGCCAGTTTTTTTTTTCTGGGTCAGATCAAGGTTAATCTTGCCCAGAATTTGGCTTCTAGCAGCAGTCAAGCAGATATCAAGCATGAAGTGGATAGCCTTCCTTCCTTAGTATCTGGTATCCTTGTTAATGGGGCAAAGAGGCACCTTTTAAAGTATTGGATCGCTTGTATTTAGCAGTGGGATAACACTATAAATAACACTATATTTAGTGTCCCCATTCGCCTAGCAGAGCATCTTTTCTAGTGGCTGCTTGCTCATGCTTCTTTTACATCATATTAGACAGTGAGTCCTTTTTGGACAGGGGACCATTGATTGATTGATTGATTGATATGCAAACTGCTTTGTGAACTTTTATTTTTACATTTCACATTTGTTGAAAGGCAATATATACATTTTTTAAAAATAAAAATACATAATCAGCCACTGACTTTGAACAAGGAGGCCCCATTAGCCATTATAATTCTCAGACATTGATAAACTTGTCTTCCATTTGTCTGGCAGAGTGTCGTTTCTATTCAGAATTTCCCAAGGACAATAGTTTTTAATTTGCAAGGCAAACCTCCAGAAAAATGTTGGCAGTAGCTTTCAGAGAGCTCCTGTCCATTCAATCTATAGGAGGAAGCAGAAAAAAGTAACATCAGTGCCAAACAGGAGCCCAGTCGCATCCCGAGGGGGGGGCAGTGAGTTGTGGAGCAGTGCAAAACTTAGCACCCTCCCCTCCCTCAGAGCCTTTCCACCCTCCCCTGTTGATTGTAGGGGTACTACTGATGCATGGATCCTGACATGTTCTAAGCACGGTTTGGACAGTGGTGTCATTCAAATGATTTAGGAACAGGAACTCACTTTTGATTGGCACTTGTCGGGAACCCGGAACCAGCCATGGAGCCCGTTAGGATCCAGAATGCCCGTTCTGGTCCATTCCCCCTGAATGA
Organism: Lerista edwardsae; assembly: GCA_029204185.1. Lineage (NCBI taxonomy): Eukaryota > Metazoa > Chordata > Lepidosauria > Squamata > Scincidae > Lerista > Lerista edwardsae. Next base: position 1,829,675 of record JAJKFI010000029.1, on the reverse strand, counting down.
CATCACTGCCTTCGCCCCCTAGGAATCCAGAGTCGCTCCCTTTAACCCTCTTGAGTGCCGGCCAACCAAGAAGAAAAGCTCTTTGCAGAGGAATTGGGAGGGGGGAGGAGGGAGAGTGAAGTGGGCGGAGTCAGCCCTAATTTTAACTAGTGGAACTGAGTTCCCCCGCATTCCCCCTGCATGACATCACTGAGTTTGGAATACGAATCTCGGACGACGGATCACATTCAAAAGTATGATTTCCTTTTTTGTGGGTTCTGGTCAATGATTTTCTGCATTTCTTCTAGTTGAATGGTAACTTCAGCCAACTCAGATATTTTCAATGAGATCCAAATGACTGTGAATTTTTCCCCCTCGTTAACTAATTTAGCAAGATAATAATACCATTACAAGATTATTTGGGTATCCCATTCTTATGGATAGCTATCAGCTTTAAGAGTGATAGCTATAGCTCTGGGAAAAAAAACATTATTGGCATGATGATGGGGAATACATATTTGAAACTGTTGGTGGATCTAAGAAATTTTCCAAATGAGTCTGAAGGGAGGGAAGCTTTTTTTTCGTAGGTCTTTGCTGTCTGGTGAGTAGTTTGCTGCAAGTCTATTAATAAACTGCAGATTTTTTAGAAGGTGACAGCTGGTAGGATAATATAATGGACAAGCCTGCAAAACCCTCTTCCAGAAACAAATTGTTCAAACTGCAAATAAACACTAAGAGGGTACAGAATCGCACTTTTCCAGGATGTGAATGTACTGTTTGCAATTTATGTTTTCTATAAAGCATGCTCAATGCTCCAGAAAAATGTAGTGCACTTAAATTCCACTGAAATTAATTGACTATGCAGCCTAATTTCATCTATATTTGCTCAGAAGTACAGCCCACTCTTTTAAACAGGATTGATTCCTAACTAAGGTCACAATCCTGGGCATGTATACTCAGTAGTAAGTCCCATTGTGTTCAATAGGACTTACTCCCAGGAAAGTATGCAGAGGACTGCAACCTTAGGGCACAATCCTAACTTGCGCAGGACAGCTATGCTGCAATGGCCTGCACTGTATCCTGCGCAGGTTAGGTGCAGGCTAGAGGTCACCTTGGGATAAGGGCATATTTTCTCCCTTACCCTAAGTAGAGCCCCAGCCTGTCTATGGGGCTACTCATATCTGTACCAGCTATGTAGCTAGTGCAAATCTCAGCAGCCTGGTGTAACACCAGGCTGGCTGGAAGGGGGGTTAGGATCAGTGGCGTTCCTACAGGGGAGTGGAGCTCTAAGTTTTGCAAGGAGTCTTACCCTCCCATGTAAATCGTGCGTCTCCCTTGCCACTGTAGCCAGTAAGCACACCAAGATGTTGCCAATTCCCTAAGGATTGGCTAAAGCAGCGCGGGAAAGGAGCGATTTCCACGGCAAGGTAAGACTCCTTGCAAAACTTGGAGCTCTGCCCCCCCTGTAGGGACGCCACTGGTTAGGATATAGCTTGTGCTGCCGCTGGCCCCACCCCCCATCGCGTGCCCAATTGTTCCACCCTCCCTCCCACCCAGCAGTAGACTTGCAACTTTAGATTAGAAAATGATGAACTACTAACATTCTTTGGAACAGGGACAAAAGTCATCCGTATTTCAAAAGCTGTAAAAAAACATTTGGTGCTCCTTGGCTCAAGACACGGGGACTTGTGCAAAACAGAGACACAGCCTGTAATAATGCAGTTAAGAACATAAGAACATAAGAAGAGCCATGCTGGATCAGGCCAAGGGCCCATCTAGTCCAGCTTCCTGAATCTCACAGCGGCCCACCCCAGGTGCCCCAGGGAGGCAGGAGACAACAAGATGCTTGCATCCTGTTGCCACTCCCTTACACCCGGTACCTGTAGCCCACCACCTTTGTAAGGAGGTTGCACAATCCATCATTGCCTATAGCCCACAATGGATCTTTCCTCCAGAAATCGGTCTAATCCTCTCTTAAAGACATCAAGACCAGATGCCATCACCACCTCCTGTGGCAAGGAGTTCCACAGATTAACTACCCGCTGGGTAAAAAAGTACTTCCTTTTATCTGTTTTAACTCTCCCAACCCTCAGTTTTAGCGGATGCCCCCTGGTTCTGGTGTTGTGAGAGAGGGAAAAGAACATCCCTCTATCAACTCTATCCCTTCCATGCATAATTTTGTATGTCTCAATCATGTCCCCCCTCAGGCGCCTTTTTTCTAGACTGAAGAGCCCCAAACGCTGCAGTCTTTCTTCATAAGGGAGGTGCCCCAGCCCCGTAATCATTTTTGTCGCTCTCTTCTGCACCTTTTCCAACTCCACTATGTCCTTTTTGAGATGCGGCGACCAGAACTGGACACAATATTCCAGGTGCGGCCTTACCATTGCTTTGTACAATGGCATGATAATATTGGCTGTTTTATTCTCAACCCCTTTTTTAATTACCCCGAGCATGGAATTGGCTTTCTTAATTGCTGCCGCACACTGGGTCGATACCTTCATGGAATTGTCCACCAGCACCCCAAGATCTCTCTCCTGAGCTGTCACAGACAGCTCAGAACCCATTAGCCTATAGGTGAAGTTTTGGTTTTTGGCCCCAATGTGCATCACTTTACATTTGTTTACGTTGAAACGCATCTGCCATTTGGCTGCCCATTCCCCCAACTTGGAGAGATCCTTCTGGAGCTCTTCACAATCCTCTCTGGTTTTCACCACCCGGAAAAGTTTTGTGTCATCTGCAAACTTGGCCACCTCGCTGCTTATCCCTGTCTCTAAGTCATTTATGAATAAGTTGAAAAGCACGGGCCCCAAGACAGATCCCTGGGGCACTCCACTTTTCACCTCTCTCCATTCTGAAAATTGCCCATTTACCCCCACTCTCTGTTTCCTGGCCCTCAACCAATTCTGGATCCATAAGAGGACCTGCCCTCTTATTCCCTGATTGTGAAGTTTCTTCAGCAGCCTTTGGTGGGGGACCGTGTCAAACGCCTTCTGAAAATCCAGGTATATGATATCCACAGGTTCACCCACATCCACGTGCCTGTTGACCTTTTCAAAGAATTCCAAAAGGTTTGTGAGGCAAGACTTACCCTTACAGAAGCCATGCTGACTTTCTTTTAGCAGTACTTGTTCCTCTATGTGTTTTAGGATTTTATCTTTGATAAGGCTTTCCACCATCTTACCCGGAACAGACGTTAGGCTGACCGGCCTGTAGTTTCCAGGGTCCCCCCTTCTCCCTTTTTTAAAGATTGGCGTGACATTGGCTATCCTCCAATCCTCTGGCACCGTTACGTGGCCGTTTGAAGGGACAAGTTGCATACTCTAGTTAAGAGGTCAGCAACTTCGTTCTTTAGTTCCTTAATAACTCTTGGATGTATACCATCTGGGCCTGGTGACTTATTTATATGTAGTTTATCAATTTGATCTAAAACATCTTCCTTATTCACCATTATCTGCTTTAATTCCTTAGTTAGGAAGGGCTGTTCGGGCTGTGGTATCTGCCCAAGTTCTTCTGCTGTGAAGACGGATGCAAAGAATTCATTTAATTTCTCTGCAATCTCCAAGTCCCCTTTTATCTCCTCTTTCCCTCCCTCACCATCCAGCGGGCCAACTGCCTCTCTGGCAGGTTTCCTGCTTCTAACATATTTGAAGAAGCTTTTATTATTCCCCTTTATGTTGCTAGCCATGCGTTCCTCAAACGCTTTCTTGGCCTCCCGTATCACCTTCTTACTTGTCTTTTGCCAGAGTTTATGTTCCTTTTTATTCTCCTCACTGGGGCAAGACTTCCATTGACGGAAAGAAGCTTCCTTGCTCTTTACAGCTTCTCTAACTTCGTTTGTCAGCCACGCAGGTACCCTCCTGGACCTTGTTGAACCCTTCTTTCTTTGCGGTATACACTCCCGCTGGGCGTCTACTACTGTCACTTTAAACAGCCTCCACGCAGCCTGGAGGGATTGGACTCTTTTTACCTTCCCTTTCAATTTCTTCCTAACTAGCCTCCTCATCTGAGGGAAATCTGCCCTTCGAAAGTCCAGGGTTCTTGTGTCAGATTTGCTCTGCACTCTTTCCTGGACATGCATGGCAAAACCAATCGCAGCATGGTCACTGTTCCCCAATGGCTCAGTAACACATACATCCCTCACTAAGTCCCGAGTGCCACACAATATTAAATCCAGAGTCGCCTGTCCTCTGGTCGGCTCCATGACTAGCTGCTCTAAGGCACAGTCATTCAACACATCAAGGAATCCGGTCTCTCTTTCTTGACCAGAGCAGCAGTTGACCCAGTCAATATGAGGATAATTGAAGTCCCCCATGATTACAATCCTGTCTCTCTTGGTCACTGCCCTGATTTGTTCCCTCATTTCAAGGTCACCTTCAAGTTTTTGGTCGGGAGGACGATAGCACACCCCCACTATTACATTGCTCATTGTTACAGTTAACACAGCCGAAGAGCCCTTTTCTCACACCACATTGGAATTTTGCAGTTGATATTCCCCAATAGTAGAGGAAAAGCAGCTGAAAGCACATTCAGAGAAAACTGGCGTTTTCATACCACTTTGAATGGTGACACTGTGAAGGATAATTTGCTTTCCTTCTAAATATAATTAGAATTTTAAAAGAAAATTAGATTTCTCATATTAAAACACTCAACTGAGATTGGAATAGTGAATATGAAATCTTGCAGCCTAATCCTTGACATTTTTACTTAGAAGAAACTTGATAGGAGATTACTTCCAGACAGTAGTGTAGCTACGGGAATGGGGGGGGCACTATAAGTACTCCAGGTGGCACAACATGCTATATAAGCAGTCTCTCCCACTTGTTGCAGGATATGCGTTGCCATCGCCATCTGGAATGGCTCTGGTGGTGATTGGGGGTGGCCACTTACATGGTGTGTTGCGATGCCTGCAGTATCCTGTACCACGCACCCCCTGTGGCTACACTACTGCTCCCAGATAAGTGTGATTTGAAATAATTGCCATCTTCAGGTGTTTCCTCTTCTGTGCCGAGAGAACTTCTCAAGGACACATGTGAGAGCTCAGCTCTTGTCAAATGCTCAATGAGGATTTCTCCCCATGATTGGAACTCTAGAATGTTTCAGGGTTCCAAACCTGGGGAAAAGAATCTCCCCTAGTCCAGTGTTTGTCTCTGCAGACAAATGCTTGCATGCAAGGCGAGTGTAGAGCAGAGCTTTTTCATTTGTTCTTGAGAGTCTCCTCATATATTCTCTCTATCGGAGGGGGAACATCTGAAGAGGGTTCACGTTAGAAGTGTTAGACTTTAAATACCTCCTCAGTTTTTATATGGCCACCCTTTCTCACCCCCTGCTCCACCTGGTGCAACCTTACTTACTTTGGCCTGCACAGCTGCAGGATCTAGTGCTGATGCTACCAGCTCTTGAGTCAGCACAAACGTGCTGTACAGCACATTTGTGACACCTGAGAGCCAGTGCAAGAGGCCTGCACAGGCACAAAACAACTTTAGGATTGGGCTGCCCATGCGCTTAGAGCCATAAGCACTGGGCTTACTGGAATTTTATCAGAGGGTTTTTATAGGATTCACTTCAAAATGAAAATATATTTCTTTGGTCTTGAGCTCTGGAATGGAGAACGTATCTCCTTTAAGGCCTTAACCAAGCAGAAATTGTTGAGCTTAAAAGCTAGAATTAAAAGATCGGTTTAACTGTCTGTTCAATTTCATGATCCATGACAGTTTTTCATCTGAAGAACAATACAACTGTTAAGAATATAATAAGGAATATAAATAGGAGCTGGGAAAATGACAGAGTGTTATGTTTACTTGCATACTAATGGACCTATATTGTGTGGGTAAGTGGGTAATTGATAGGTAAGGGAATGCTGCGTGCAGAAGGGAACACAGTTTTCAGAAAGCAAATGCCATGTAATTGCAAAAACTACCGAAGACGTACGTAGCAGTAGAGTATGTTGCAATTTTGATATGATGGACTGACGTGTCAGCTGAGGACATACGTTCGAAGATTATTCATGTCTGGTTCTTGGGCCAATAAACTACAAGGCAGATTATGAATCTGAAAAACTGGAGGTGTTAGACTGATGGCAGATGCTTCCTTAAAATACTTGGACAACTGGATCTTACTAGTGAGCTTTAGCTGTCATGGCTCAAGCAAGAGGACAGAGAGATTACACTCTGTAGGGGAAGGAAACAGCAGCAGTGTCTGTGTTCAGGATAAATACATAGTTCTCAATGCCACATTGCCTTTCCAACTTGCCCCCTAAAAACCATTTTCGTGGTTCAATTGAGCTGTGCATGGACTAGAGAGGATGCTGTGGAGCTGAACTAACAGTGAGTAATTGGAATGCAGATGGATTTAAGTGATTAGTTCCCCCCTTCTGATGTTGGGTCCACCACACCTGACCCTGTAAATCACTCCTAAAACGCAGTCAGTGATAGGACCAGCCTCTTAGCTTCAGATTTAAATATAGCAAGTTAAATCTTGCTCTCTTGCTTGGTGTAGAATTGGATTACAAACAGGTCTGAGCCACACCATTTTCATGCCCTTGCCAGTGTGAAAAAGCAAATATTCCACAGTAGTATTATGGTTTTCTTCACCTTTCAGGTCTGAAAGGGGAATTAATGAGAAGAGACTGGGGAGAGCTATGTGCCTAGCAAACAGTAGCAGTAGAGTATGTTGCAAACAGGAGGTTTCCTGGTCTGTTTTGTCAGCAGGTGGCACTGTAGAACAGAGCCACCAGGTGGCACTGTAAAACACGTGGTCAGGCTGAAGAGACTTCTTGCTAGTACTGCAATGTTAATGGACATATTTTTCTTTGAAAAAAAAATCCCATTCTTGCCTTAAAAATGTAATACAGGAGTTTTTTAGATTGGTAGTTATATCTAGAAAATTCTAGCTGAAAAGTCTAGTGCAGTATAGCCTCCCTGACTATAATCAAACACTTCTTCCTGCAGACACATTCAGGAGCCACATGAAGCCATGGACATCAAGAGTCCTGGGAACCAGCCGGGTAGCCAGGAGGTGGGCACTCTAAGTATTGCAGGAGCCCCTCCCCCTCACCATTGGAGCCATTCTGGGACGGCAATGCGGAGGCATTTCCTGCCATGTTGCTGTCGCCACCCAGAATAGCCCTGGCACTGATGGGAGTGGCCACTTATGTGGTGCATTGATGTGCCCACAATACTTAGTGCACCACCACCACCCTAGCTAAGCTACTGCTGGGGACTTCATAGATTTGAAGTAAGTTAGGCTTTGGAGTAAGTTAGGCAGATGCTGCTTTACTTGGAAAATGGAATTAACAATTGTGTAGCACTGTAATGTTTCAGGCATACCTAGCAATATTAGTAGTAGGGGGTAGCAGCAGCTGTAAGAATCCTTCCACAATGTATTAGATTGTCATTTTGGCTGCCTGCTGCATCCTGGATCAATGGTCTTGCGCCGTATTAGACAGCTTCATATGTCCATATGGTTGAAAAGGTCTGTTGTCTTGTATCTGAGGACTGGATGGGTATAAGGTAGGCAATAATTTGTGAATCTGCTGAATCTAAAAATAACAGAAAGATTGCCATTTGCTTCAGGGGAAACAAGAGATTCTGGTTCATCAAAAGAGTTGGTGACACCTCTCTTGACACTTTATCAGGGTCAAACGAGTCACGACATTAAATGCCTCAAGCTAACTTCCTTTTTTCCTGCACTTCAATAGTTGTTGGGGAGATAGGGGTGGTGAGGGTATTTAACCACTTCCCTGTGCTCTACAGCCTGGTTTACAAAAAAAACGGTTGAGAATAAAACGGCCAATATTATCATGCCATTGTACAAATCGATGGTAAGGCCACACCTGGAATATTGTGTGCAGTTCTGGTCGCCGCACCTCAAAAGGATATCGTGGAGCTGGAAAAGGTGCAGAAGAGAGCAACGAAAATGATAACGGGGCTGAGGCACCTCCCTTATGAAGAAAGACTGCAATGTTTGGGGCTCTTCAGCCTAGGAAAAAGGCACCTGAGGGGGGACATGATCGAGACATACAAAATAATGCACGGAAGGGATAGAGTCGATAGAGGGATGTTCTTTTCCCTCTCTCAAAACACCAGAACCAGGGGGCATCCGCTAAAACTGAGGGTTGGGAGAGTTAAAACAGATAAAAGGAAGTACTTTTTTACCCAGCGGGTAGTTAATCTGTGGAACTCTTTGCCACAGGAAATGGTGATGGCATCTGGTCTAGACGCCTTTAAGAGGGGATTGGATGGATTTCTGGAAGAAAAGTCCATCGTGGACTATAGGCAATGATAGATTGTGCAACCTCCTTACATTAGTAGTAGGCTACTTCAGAGTATCGGGTGCAAGGAAGAGGCAACAGGATGCAAGCATCTTGTTGTCTTGTGCCTGCCTGGGGCACTTGGTGGGCCACTGTGAGATACAGGAAGCTGGACTAGATGGGCCTTTGGCCTGATCCAGCAGGACTCTTCTTATGTTCTTACGTTCTTAACTTGCTCTCTAGTCTAAAATAACGAGGCATGGAGGGTTTATATGTGAGTCTGTTTCAAGGGCACTGCTCCATGCTGATGCTGCAGCTTCTGCCTCTGCTATAGCACTCTAGAGAAGAAGAAAAAGGATTCCTTACTGTGCTTCTCACACAGTTTCATCAAACTCAGAAATGTGAAACCTCTGGTTTTATTTAAAAAGATGGTGCAAATGAACAGTGGCATAGTGGCATAGAGGGGGCATGGGGGTAGACAGGACTGGGTGACACCTTCAGGGGGGTGACACAATTAGTAGCCAAAATAGTGAAAACTTTGGTATTTGCAGAAATGCCATCATGTTATATATCATTTGATAGGTAATTTAATGCAGAATGTAATGAAACAAACTGTGTTGAATTATCTCATTCTATAAAACAGTGGTTTTCAAACTTTTTAGCACCAGGACCCACTTTTTTAGAATTGCAATCTGTCCAGAACCCACCAGAAGTGATGTCATGGCTGGAAGTGCCATCATTGTGAAGCCAGAACCTGCTGATTTCCTGATAATGCAGCAACAAGTTGGGTTATTTCTCAGTTATTTTCCAATAGCAAAGTGAATCAGAAAGAAAAAAGCCTATTGACAACCTTAACACAAGCAAAACAACACAGCCCTCCCTCTTTCCCATCTTTCCATATTTTCAATACAGTATGGCTACGCTAGGTGCTTCACAACCCACCTGAAACTGGCTTGCGACCCCCTGGTGGGGTCCAGTGCTATTTTGGGGACCACTGCTATAAAGCGTTATTATAGCCAAATAACCAGAAAAGGAAAAAGGGAGATATGACTGAGGCTGTCAAAAGATGCCTAGCATGTAGAAAGTGGGAAGTGAGGTTTCTCTCCCTCTTCCACAACATAAGAATCTCTGTGATGTGCAATAAAATTGTGGGGCAGCTGATCAAGACAGGCAAAGGAAGCCCTCCTTCACACAATAAGAAATTCTGTGCCACAAGGTGCAGTTGTAGCCATTAGTTTAGAAGGCTTTAAAAGGCGATGAGACAAATTCATTGGCTAGTCAGGTCTATTGAGGGTTATTATTGATCACAGCTCAATGGATAGAAGATTGATCACAGCTAAACCTCCAGGTTTAGGAGCAGTTTACTTTAAACACTAGTTACAGAGCAGAACTGCACCAACTGGAGGGAGCCTTCAAGCTCTGCTTGTGAGGCATCTGGTCAGCCAGTGGGAGAAGCAGCAAGATGCTGGAGTAGCCAGATCTTTGGTCTGTCCCAGAAAGGGCTTTTCTTGTCCTGCTTGTCTTCACTTGGAGATATTCTCTTTATGACATCACTCTCAGTGACATCACCAACTGTCAGCCTAACTGTTAGTTGGGCAGAGGTTTCCTGAAAGAGCAAGAGGCTGGATGGTTTGCTCTATGCTTGGGATCAACTTTTTCTCCCATGAGTGAGTGATAGAGATTGAGATTGAGATTGAGATTGAGATTGAGATTGAGAGAGAGAGAGAGAGAGAGAGAGAGAGAGAGAGAGAGAGAGAGAGAGAGAGAGAGAGAGAGAGAGGTGTATTTGTGAGTCAAGTGTGTAATTCTTGCCTCTGGTGGGGCAGGTATTTCAAAAGATTATTCTTTTAGGAAAACAGCTGTATGAGTCAGCTCTCATTTCGAGGTATAATACTGTTACCCCTACTTGCTAGATAAAGAGGCACTTTTTCAAGTGGAGCTGCACTTCTATTTAGAGCAACTGTCTACCCCAGCACAGTGCTTTTTCTGGCAGCTGTTTTCTGGTGATATTCCGCATCTTTTTAGATAGCAAGCTCTTTGGGGACACGGAGCCTTTGAGTTTTGCCTGTAAACTGCTTTGTGAGTTTTGCAGTTTTCTGTTGCCGAAAATCGGCCTAGAATAGTTTCTATCATGGGGATTGCATTTAAAAAGGCAAACAACCAAACGACAGAGTATGAGGATCATGTTTATTACACCTGCGCAGGCAGAGCAATTCACAAGGAAAACGCAAAAAAATATAGATTACAAGCATTCTTATACTCCCCCCTCCTTTCCCTCCAAGTTCCTGCTTGGTGGAAATTACAACAGGGGCTGGTACATGAGAAGCTCTAAGTTGATTGGGCCTTGAGAATATGCTGTGACCATTCTGATATGGCTCTGCTAGCCTGAACCAGTTCTCTATCTATTGTGAGAATTAGCAACACTGAAAGTTACACGGGGGCAAATTTGTGAGAACAATGAGAGCAAAGAATGAGAAACAAGTTACATACGTCAGCAACTTTAAACAAGAGAATTTAGACAAAAGTCTTAAGATGGCTGCACTTTGGTTAAACGGCAACAAGCCCTTTGGTTGTAAAGTGGTACATAAATATTCATCATCATCATCATCATCATCATAGCAGCTAATACTAGAATGTCATCAGGTTGGCCACTGAGAGTGGCACCATGAGTTACTGCACTGGATGACACCAAAAACTAGTGATGCCACTGGTGAGAAATTTGGGTGTTGTTGTTCATTGGCTTAGAAGACTTTTAAAGTGGGCCCCAGAACCACTGGGGGGATCATTGATAGGGGGACATGTGGGGTGGAGAATGTTGGTAGAATTGGTAGTAGTGGTAAAAAGTTGCTTATGCTGGAAGGAGGGAGATGAGTAGGGGCAATGGGTGGAAGGATTACTTTTGGGGGTTATTGAATTTTGATGGGAATGGGGAATGGGAATAGGAGGAGGGGTTAGAATAATTCTGTGAAAGTCTATGTAAAGTTTACAATAATCACAGGAAAAATTTTTATCATGGTTTTAGCTTGCATGCAAAATCTTTCAGGGTTCATTCCTAGCCAACGTTCCAGTCTGACATAGCTGCTCAGTGGGGCATGTTCTGCATTCTGCACTGAAGTAGTAGTCACGGAGGCCTCCTCAAGGTAAGGGAATGTTTGTTGCCTTACCTTAGAGCTACATTGCCCTTACCCTGGTGCGGGAAAGTTGGTTAGGATTGTGCCCTCAGGACACACAGAGTTTCTGCAGCTTGTTGAATAGGAAGGGGCGTGGAAGTTAATGTGTGTGCGTGTGTGTGAGGGTGGGAGAATTCAGGTGTTGTGCATTACTGGCTTAGATGACTTTTGAAATGGATTCTAAACATTCATGTTGAACTATGGGTCTCTCAGTGGCTACCAACCATGATAGCTACCTTGAACTTCTAGAAGCAGTGTCAGTATGAGTACTACATGCAGGGGAGCAACAAGAGGGGAGGGCACTGACCTTCATCCTTGCTTGTGGGAAATGTTCATTGTGTTTATTTTCTGACCATTATTATTATTATTATTATTCATGTCATGTCATGACAGTTACAGTAAATAATGTTGTCATATGGGGCTGTCAAAAACGTATGGGCTTCAGGTGTCAAATGGCCTAGCTACGCCTCTGCAAATGAAGGAAATCCTTTGTTTGTGCTATCCTTATAAATAAAGCTGGAAGTCCTGCACTTTGGGCTTTAAAAAAACCTGTGAGCGCAATCCTATACTGCGCTGGATTGGCAAGGTCGGCTGGCATGTGCCAAATCCAATGCAGTATTGAAGAGGCTGGAGCCTCCCCAACACAAGGGCACGTTTGCGCTCTTACCGTTGGGCAGGCTCCAGCCACCCCAATGCGCTACTTGGATCTGAGCCTGCTAAACAGACCACGCGGCCCAAGTTGGGGCTGAATCCCAAGCCCGCCCACGCCCCGTCCCCAACCTCCCTCCCCCCGCCAATTCCATGTCGAAACAGACACAGAGCCCCCCTTGCGCCGGCCGGCATTGCTTGAGCGCTGACACGGAGGTGCCAAGCGGTGCCCCCGCTTTGGCGCTACGTGTGTCGTGTCGACGCTATGATGTAGCATCAATGCAACGTGCGCACTAGGATTGTGCTGCCCCTAAGGAGCAAGGTAAGGAGGGGGATGATCCTGAGCAAGTGGGAAGTGGATCATTGTAGCTGACATCAGTGATGTGTTGGAGGGAGGCAGTGGAAGACTCAGGATAAAGCGCACCCCAAGTCAACCACTCTCTCAGACCCCTCACAATTTGCCACTGAGGCAATCTGTGTCAGTTTGCCTACTGGTTGGGCCAGCGGAGGTCTCTTTAACAGAAAGGCAAAATGGGAATCTCAGAGCCATTTGCCACTATGTTGTCTTTTTTGTGAGCATATCAGACACCTCCACATTAAGATGTCAGAGTCACCACTCATGTGACTTTTTCTGGCTGTGGCTGTAAACCTGAGACAGTGCTTCTCAAACTATCTAATGTTGTAGATTGGCAATTCCCCCCACTCCCAATGTGCCAGGTACCAGAACTGTATCTGTGCCATATTATTGCTATCATTTCTTTCCTGGAGATTTACTGTGGACCAGCTCTGCTTTGCAGACCACCACTTTGAGTAGTGCTGACAGAAGAGACAGAAATGGATTTGCAGGAGTATTCCTGTATCTTAACATTGTAACCTGGAAAGCAGGCCTCCCAGCACGATACAAAATTCAGCTGTTGCTCTGCCCTTAAACAAGGTGAAAAATCAAACTCATGAGGAGCTCTTTTCTTGTATGCACACAGCCCACATCTGATGTGTTTTTGTTTTCTAGAGGTTTTATTTAAGCACTAAATGAGAAACCTAGAGGTTATCAAACCAGCTGCTATGGCAAAGCAGCCTTCTGGTTGTCAGGGTAACCGCAAGAGCACACTGTGAGCAACTAGAAAACAGCTTTTGCTGACTCCCGTCTTGTTTCCCACCCCCAAATAGTCTTTCACAAGATGTTTTGAGGGAGCACATTTTTAATAGCCGGACTGGGTTCATTCTGGTGTGTGAAAAAGTAATCTTGTTTCTTCCCATCCGCCAACTCTTCGTACCACATTATCACAGACTTTTCTGGAAAAATATTAATCTAGCAGTACATGCTGTTTTGCAAGTGATAAAACATGTCAGTTAGTGGCACTTCGACTGCATAAAAAAGCCAGCCATGAGAGATTCTATCCCCTCAGCCAATATCACATGCCAGCATATTAATCATTGAAACTCCACACCCCCATTTATAGAACATTCTTATTAATGCATGCTGCTTGTCTAGAGTTCTGCTTGTCCTCAAATAGCTGGTAGTAATTGCTTTCTTATCTCCTCGGTAGGTGTGAGGTAAATGATATATATAATTATAATTCCTGCAAATAGACGGAAGACCTTTTATAGAAAAGTGGTTTTAGGAAGCGGTCAGAGATTGAATAATGGAAATACATAATATTCCTAATAGTGCGATAGTGGCTGCATCTCCATCTATGGTTTGGAAAAGTAGGAATTAGCCATGGAATTGAATGTGCTTCTTCCCCACCACTTCTCCCAGTGATGTCATGTAGCAAGGCGCTCCAGAATGCCGTTCCGGTTGTTCCATGTAGGGCTGGCTCCGCCCACTGAAGTCGTTGCTGCCGCGCGCCCCTGCAATACGCGAATGGGGCTGGCCACGCCTGTGCCCTGCACGCCCGCAGCCGGAGGTTTCAGCCAGCCAGGCAGGCAGGCAGGCAGCAGACCGCGGGGGAAGCGAGGACGCGCGGAGGAACTGCCAATCAACCATGCGTCCCAGTAGCTACTTCCTGCGTTCCGGTTGTTAGCGTAGGTAGATTCCACCATTGCCTTCTCCCCTCTCTTCACATGATGCTTTCACATATTGCTTTCTGATCACATCAACCATATTTTGCCATTATGACTGAACTGCCAAACTCCAGTTTGAAAGAGCTCTCCAAAGCAAGGTTGCAAATCAGGATCAAATGGCGGCTTGCAATCTTGGTTCTACAAATGGGGATGTGAAGTTTGCTACTTCAGCTAAAAGGACAAACTCTGGTGTGATTAGACTAGGAAGTAGTCTATTGAGCCTCACACAGGACAGTAGGGAGTCCTCAAGCCTATGACTGGAAGATTGTCTGAACGCAGTCAATGATTTCTTGTTACAGGATATTAAGGCAGCAGAGTCTTATATATAAGGAAGAGTAGCTCTTGCTAAAAAATGACAACGTATTATAACAATCAGCAATGGGATTGAAACAATCCATCAACTTGTCAGCCTCCACCATTCATCCTCCTCTCCGTGAATTTAAAAAGGAAGAATGGAATGGTGAGGAAGAAGAGGTACAAGAGCAGAGAGTGGTGGGCTAGAGCGTCAGTGATGCTGTGGCCCACCACTCACTTTTCGTTAATTTTTTCAGATAAATCCCCTTTTTTTCAAATCCAGGAAGCAGGAGGAAGCAGAGGAGCAGTGGCTGGTGTTCTGCTGGTTAAGGGGACGCATTTGGGCACAGCCTCCAGTGTCAAGAGGTCTTTGGCACTGGCCATGGAGTGAAATTACCAAATGAGAAACAAGATTTGCACATATCTCCAGTAGCTAGAGGCAGGGCAAAATGGTAAGAGTGCCACTGAAGTGACCCGACCCAGGGCACAATCTTAATCTGGAGTTAGGACAGCATAATCAGGCCAGCAAAGTTTGGCCGGCACAAGGGACACCATAAAGTGCATTTGGATCACTCTCAGAGTCAGGAAGGATGGTGCAAATCTCTGTGCTGGCCTCTCTGACTCTGAGAATGGTCCAAACATACTTGACGATGTCCCTGTGCTGGCCAAACTTTGCTGGCCTAACTGTGCCGGCCTTGCTCCCAATCCTAACCTTATTCCAGACCAGCAATATCTCAAACATGCTGTAAGATGCCTCTGCACCGCAGATTCAGTTGCTGTGCCAGCGCAAGCAGCAATACCGGCTCACAGGCGCCACCACGATCATCAGCTGTGCCAGTCAAACACCAGCTTAGCTCTATCAGCGCAGGGCTGCACCAAGGGCATGCCAGAGACATGTAATGGGGCGACGCTGTGGGTGAAGACGGGTGGAGATGGGACACGGCTGTTGGGCCATATCCAAACTCCCGTCAACGGGCTGGGAGGCCCTGATTCAGGCCGCTCATGAATGCATGGACTTGCACCTGCTCTTTTGTGTGCACAGATCTGGGCAGCCCCATAGGATTGGCTGGGACTGAGGTGCTGCTGCCTTCTAATGTTGTTGGGATGCAGTGCAGGTGAGCTGAACTGCCTATACCAGCACAGGTTAGGATTGCGCCCATATAGGATTGCAGCCTTTAGCTCTTTGTAAACCAAATAAATGGGGATAACAGAAAACTTGAATTTTACTCTTTTAAATTACTTCTTTCAGCAGTTAGGCCTTTGTTTTTCTTGTGAATCATAAATAATTCAGGGATAGTACACAGAATAACCATCCGGTTTTGCAATTTACATCATTCTAAATTATAACAACAATAATAGGTAACTGATTTGTAATGAAATATTATATACCCCAGTCGTGTTCAATGATCAATCATCCTTATGAGATTGTATATTTTCATGCATCTCTAAAATTGGATTGTATTTGTGTAATTCATGGAATCAATAGTCTTTATGATGATTGATAACTAAGAAAATAAGGTTCTATTTTTGAACCTCCTGACCATACAAATGGAAAACTAAGAACGTAAGAAGAGCCCCACTGGATCAGGCCAAAGGCCCATCTAGTCCAGCTTCCTGTATCTCACAGTGGCCCACCAGGTACCTAAGGGAGTTCAGTAGACAACAAGATACTTGCATCCTGTTGCCACTCTCTTGCACCTGGCATTTTGAAGTAGCCTACTATTAATGTAAGGAGGCTGCCCAACCCATTATGGCCTATAGCCCACGATGGACTTTTCCTCCAGAAATCTGTCCAGTACCCTTTTAAAGGCATCTAGGCCAGATGCCATCACCACCTCCTGTGGCAAAGAGTTCCATAGTTTAATTACCCACTGGGTAAAAAAGTATTTCCTTTTATCTGTTATCTCCCAACACTCAATTTCAGTGGATGCCCCCTGGTTCTGGTATTGTGAGAGAGGGAAAAGAACATCCCTCTATTGACTATATCCCTCCTGTGCATAATTTTATATGTCTCAATCATGTTCCCCCTCACGCACCTTTTTTCCAGACTGAAGAGCCCCCAACGCTGCAGTCTTTCTTCATATGGGAGGTGCCCCAGCCCCGTAATCATTTTCATCGCTCTCTTCTGCACCTTTTCTGGCTCCACTATGTCCTTTTTGAGATGTGGTGACCAGAACGATACGCAATACTCTAGATGTGGCCTTACCATTGATTTGTACAATGGTATAATAATGTTGGCTGTTTTATTCTCAACCCCTTTTTTAATGACCCCAAGCATGGAATTGGCCTTCTTAATTGCTGCCGCACACTGGGTCGATACCTTCATTGAATTGTCCACCAGCACCCCAAGATCTCTCTCCTGAGCTGTCACAGACAGCTCAGAACCCATTAGCCTATAGGTGAAGTTTTGATTTTTTGCCCCAATGTGCATCACTTTACATTTGTCTACGTTGGAATGCATCTGCCATTTTGCTGCCCATTCCCCCAACTTGGAGAGGTCCTTCTGGAACTCTTCACAATTCCTTCTGGTTTTCACCACCTGGAAAAGTTTTGTATCATCTGCAAACTTGGCCACCTCGCTACTTATGCCATTAGCCCGACACCCCATGAAATAAATACGCCAGACAGTGATTGGAATTAAACTGGGCCACTTTATTGACTTTTTACAATTTGCAGCAGGTACCAATAACAACTAAACATAACTAAACCTATAATGCGCAGGTCCTGGTGGGGAAGTGGCCTGGCCGCCTATCTCCCCCTTTCTCGTTGGGCGACCATCTGACTCGAAGCCCTATGCAGTCCTAGATTGCTCAGGCCTTTCATTGTCACCCCACTGGGGGCAAGGCAGCTGAGCAGCTCGGTCTGGAGGCTGGACCCCCAGCCCCGGGCCACTCAGCTGGAGGGATCCAGAGGAGCACCTCCAAGAGCCGGTGCAGCATCATCAGAGCGCCCGCGTTCACCCCCCAACCTTATTGCCTTGGATATGGACACCAAGAAATAATAGCCTACCCAACCCTGCGCACTACCTGGCAAGTGACCAAGCCTATACCACCATTACCCTGTCCAGTCTGGGGTAGGTGAAAAAACCTCCAACCATACGTCCAATCCGGATGGAAGCCAAGAATTCCTACCCAGCCCCAAAAGGCGACCAGATACTCTCAGACTAGTACAAGGGTGGGCGGGCGGCGTTGCTGTTCAGGCGCAGACTGAGCGTTTGGGCGCGAAACATGCCCGCTTCGCTGCTGCTCGCCTCGCCTCTCTCTTCAAAGGAGCCAATGGCTGCAAAATCCCTGTGCTGGCTCCTTGCAGGGAGGGGATCAGGCCAATCCCTGCAAGCACCTAAGGGGCGCCTGCAGCCTTTCTCCAGGTCATTTATGAACAAGTTGAAAAGCACCGGCCCCAAGACAGATCCCTGGGGCACTCCACTTTTCACCTCCCTCCATTGTGAAAATTGCCCATTGACCCCCACTCTCTGTTTCCTGGCCCTCAACCAATTCTGAATCCATAAGAGGACCTGCCCTTTTATTCCCCGACTGTGAAGTTGCGTCAGCAGCCTTTGGTGGGGAACTATGTCAGAAGCCTTCTGAAAATCCAGATATATGATATCCACAGGTTCACCCACATCCACGTGCCTATTGACCTTTTCAAAGAATTCCAAAAGGTTTGTGAGGCAAGACTTTCCCTTACAGAAGCCATGCTGACTTTCCTTTAGCAGTGCTTGCTCCTCTACGTGTTTTAGGATTTTATCTTTGATGAGGCTTTCCATCATCTTACCCAGAACAGACGTTAGGCTGACCGGCCTGTAGTTTCCAGGGTCCCCCCTTCTCCCTTTCTTAAAGATTGGCGTGACATTGGCTATCCTCCAATCCTCTGGCACTGTGGCCGTCTGAAGGGACAAGTTGCATACTCTAGTTAAGAGGTCGGCAACTTCATTCTTTAATTCCTTGATAACTCTTGGATGGATGCCATCTGGGCCTGGTGACTTATTTATATTTATCAATTTGATCTAAAACATGTTTATTAACAATTATCTGACTTAAATCCTTAGTTAGGAGAGGCCGTTTGGGCAGTGGTATCTGCCCAAGGTCTTCTGCCATGAAGACGGACACAAAGAATTCATTTAATTTCTCTGCAATATCCAGATCCCCTTTTATCTCCTCTCTCCCTCCCTAACTGTCCAGTGGGTTGACCGCCTCTCTGGCAAGTTTCCTACTTCTAACATATTTAAAGAAGCTTTTATTGTTTTCCTTTACTGTATGTTTCTGGCCATGCATTCCTCAAAGTCTTTCTCGGCCTCCTGTATCACCCTCTTACATGTCTTTTGCCAGAGTTTATGTTCTTCTTTATTCTCCTCATTTGGGCAAGCCTTCCATTTACGGAAGGAAGCCTTTTTGCTCTGTATAAAACTGTATAAAATCCTCATGTTTGAACCAGGCAGTCCTGGTTTCTCATTTGTGTGTAATGGATAAATAGGAATGTAGGGATTTTTTGAAATCCCTAGTTTGTTAAGAGAGGTCCCTGTGGGAGCTGAAACTGACAGGAGAGGGGGCAGAGATGCTATTTTTCTACCTCCTCATTGTCCAGTTGAAGTCTCAAGGCAAAGCCTGGAGAACAGACATGAGATTTGTGAAACTGTTAAGAAAAGGGGGTTTCTCCATGAAGGCCCATTTGGAGGCTGAGTGTTAGGGTGACAACAAGCCTCAGGCTTGGTGAAGAGGAATCCTGTCACTCATCAGCACAGTGCTGTCCGAGGCACTATCCAATAGCAGCATGTGACTCTCATGCAAAGGCTTTCCCCAGATAATGATGCCATTCTGATGTGTGTGGTCAAGAAAGAACTGTATTTTGCATGCAACAGTATGTTGTGATTTGAGTATTGAGAAAATGCCATCTCTCTGAAACAGAATAACATCTGGATTTCTCACAACAAACCAACAAAGCCTCCGTATTTGCTGTGCCATGAATGGATAATCTGGAAAGGCCTTAACTCAATAGCTTGCATGCAAAAGAGACTGAGGGCATAATCCTAACCTGGAGTTAGGCCGGCAGTTAGGCCAGCAAAGTTTGGCTTGCATAAGAGATACCGAAAAGAATGTTTGGACCACTCTCGGAGTCAGAGAGGCCAACACGCAGACGTGCACCATCTTCCCTGAATCAGAGTGTGGTTGAAACATGCTTTATGGTGACCCTTGCGCTGGTCAAACTTTGCTGGCCTAACTGTGCCGGCCTAACTCCCAGTTAGGATTGCGCTCTTACAGTGAGAAAGTGTTGAAGTTTTAAGATATTTTCTTTTATTCAGAGTCTGGCTAAGAAGGTTGAGTAGGATAGTGGGTTTCACCAAATTTTAAAAATGTGGCTCAACCACTTCTCACATTTAGCAGGTTTGTCAGCACAATTAATGAGGTTCATTTTGGTAAATAGGATATGATGTTGCTCATTAGCTGCTAGCATTAAATTTTCCTAAGTGACTAGAAATCTTTGGCAGATGTAGTAGGTGTGAATATTGTATTACACAAGGAGGTGGGCAAGCATAATTTCAGCATGAAACAGTTTTGTTCTGATTTCTTAGAACACAAACTTATGAAAAAAAAATTATTGTGTATCTTCAGGCCCAGAATCGTGTGCTCCGAGCCCATAAAAGAGCCCATAGCCATGCTTGGTGGACCCCCACAGAGGCTGCCTCCCTCAACTGCTGCTGCACCTGTTCCTCCTCATTGCCGAACAACTCATGGAGATGCTTATCAGATGATGCTGAAAGGCACAGCAGCAATGGAGAGATATCCTATTCTTTCTTCAGAGCCACTTTAAAATTTCCAGATGCCTCAGCTCCTGAGGCAGTATTGGCAGTTGGAACAACCAGCAGTTTTAAAATGGAGCTGACCAGAGAAGGTGGATTGGTCACTGCTGTGCTGCTCAAGATCACCTGGGGAGTCTCTCTCCATGGTTTACCGGGTGAGGTTGGGGAGGAAGCAGAGGCAGCAATGATGCTTCTACATCTTTCCTGGCTAGCACTATTTTAAAGTTTTAAAATTTTATTTTATTGGCTCTCTCATCCCTGGCAGGAACGCTACTGGGGAGCAGGAATGCTAGGAATTTTAAAAATGAACTGACTAGGAGAGGAAGAGGATGCTCCTGCTGCCTCCTTGGTAAGGAAGGCTTAGTGGGTGGGGAATGGTGCTGGAGCAGTGGGGGGCGCTCTGTTGCCAAGGGACTCTTGAAATGTTGGCACCACCTTGTGCACACGGCACCGAACAACTAGGTGTCTGGTTGGACCTTCAGAAATAATTAGTTGTTCCAAACTGTTTTGAGGAAAAATATTCAGCCATGTGAGCTAGATTACGAATGATCTTCGTGTGTGAGAGGATATTGAATTGTGAACACTGTTTACCTGACTCACAGCCCTATCCAGAGTTATCCAACTGCCCGCGGGCACAGTGGTAGCCAGGCTGCTACCACTGCATCCCATGGAGGCCAGGCAACCACGGGAAGCTCCACAGGAAAAGGGGCCAAATATTCCCCTTTCCTGCGGTAAGGGTGTAGGGTGGGTGCAGAAGCCAGTGCAGAAGCAAGGGCTGATGCAGAAGCGGAGGGCTTCTGTGTAAGGCCACACAGTCTTAGACAGAAATAGGGAACCAGTGGTGAGAGTCACTGCTGGTCCCGCTCCCGCTTCACCCCTTCTTATGCCCAGAACATTCTCCTGCCCCCCTGGAAAGGTCGCATTTCAGGCGAGTGGTCCTTCCTCCAGGGCACCCATGGCCAGTGTTGCCATGGCACCACCCCAACGCTGGCAGCAATAGCTTACTGCTGGCATTGGAGGTGCTTTACAGTGCCTTGTGTGACATCAGCTTGCGCTGAAGAGCTCTGGATTGGGCCCTCAACCAGAGGAAATTGTCTTTCTGGCAGTAAGTAAACCAAACTTAAGAGTTGTGTCTGTTCTTATTTGTCAGTCAGTATACCTTTATTGGC
Organism: Lerista edwardsae; assembly: GCA_029204185.1. NCBI lineage: Eukaryota > Metazoa > Chordata > Lepidosauria > Squamata > Scincidae > Lerista > Lerista edwardsae. The sequence goes on along the minus strand of JAJKFI010000029.1, from coordinate 1,808,306 downwards.
ATTAAAACAACTTCATAAAAAAAAACAGACATCACCACATACATATTTTATAAGTCTAACTCATGACGCCTGTACAGTACAGTATTAAGATACAGTGCTACTGACTTCAAAGTAGAAAATTCATAGGACGAGAGTAAAAAATTTACCTTTTTCTCTTCAGACAGTCCAGAAATACTACTCAGTATAGACATTAAATATTTGTGTCTGGGGTCATTATAGTACGGACATTCTAATAAAATATGTTTAAAAGATTCAGACGTCTTCATAGCGCATGAGCAGTTTACTGTCTGAGAGACTTTAATAAAACGTGCTTCAAACTCGCAAGTAGGAAAAACATCGTGCTAATGAAAAAATAAGGTGAGGATCTTGAAGTACAATCAAATAACAAGGGAGATGGCCAATTGTTGGGAATAAATCAAATTTGAGGGGTGAGTTCTTATTGTTCTTATTTTTGGTTCTGCCTGTGTAAACATCTGTCACCCAAATGAATGTGGCTTTGTCAAAGAACGTCACAAAATCAGTACTGTTGAGAGTGGTGCGATATGTCAGCTCTGTGACATGCAGGTAGCAAGGGTTTTTTTCTTTTGTATACAAAAAAGTCTACTAATTTGATGGCATTAATCAACATGTGCTACAAAGACAAAAGACAAAGTAAAATAGTACTTACAAAGTTGTTTTGGGAGATGGATGCTATAAAAAAACTGCCTCTCCATGTACTTGGTTTCCCCTGCAGATAGTTAAGAAATTAAGTACACAGAAGGAGGGAAAGGCCTTGAATTCAGAGATCGTTGTTGCCAGTAGGGGTTGCCACAGCTCTCTGACAAAAGAACGTGGATTTTGCATCCTACTCCCCTCTCAAGATATAGAAGGGTCGAGTGGGCAGATGTGACGACTCACTATGGATGCAAGCCATCCTTTTTGCACTGTTCCACGACTCATCTGCTGGCAAGGGAGAGAACTCTGAGCTCTCAAGCAGTTATCTTGATTTTTGGAGCTGCTTCCTTCCCTAAGAATGGAGAGGAGGTCAATATGTGTATAGCAGCTGCCGAAACAATGTCTCCAACAGGTATTAGACACTGCAATCTGGGCTGGGGGTTATTTAGTGCAGTAAACTTTCCAGCACTGACATCGCTGTGCCAATGGGGCGCGTGCTGCAACCTGCAGTTGGGGGCAAGTCACAAAGCCCTCCTTAAGGTAAGGAAATGTTTATTCCATTACCTCAGTGCTGCATTGCCCATACTCCGGCGCTGGAAGATTGGTTAGGATTGCACCCAAAGTAAATAAAGAGGCTTCTGGTGATCCTTCTAATAAAGCTGGTGCAGCTGCAGGCCAGCAACAGAGTAAGGCAGCAAACTGGGTGGGGCAGTTTATGGGCTGTTGGAGGAGGATAAACGGGAAGCCCATGAGGAGACCTGGGAGGTTACCACAGAGAGGGCTGACCCTGAGGAAGAGGAGTCTTCCTTTCCCTGTGCTGCACGCCAGTCACCGGTGGGTGAACCCTCTCCCCATCCAAGCTCTGAAGCTCACAACAGGAGAGGGACATTGACCAGGTTGTCCGCACCTGCAGGGAATTGGCCTCACGCTCTCACAACAGCATCAGGATTAAGAGACAGCTGCTATATAGAGTCAGGGCACAATCCAAACCTGGAGTTAGGCCAGCAAAGATTGGCTGGCACAAGGGACACCTTAACGTATGTTTGGACCACTTTCGGAGTCCGAGAGGCCAGGTCACAGACGTGCGCCATCCTCCCTAACGCCAAGAGTGGTCCAAACGCCCTTTACAGTGGCCCTTGTGCCAGCCAAACTTTGCCGGCCTAACTTTGCCAGCCTAACTCCAGGTTAGGATTGTGCTCACAAGCAAGTGCTTTGCCTCCGCTTGAGTTCTATCACCTTAAAATTACCTTCTGCCATTGAGCCTTTCCCCCTAAACATCTTGCTTTGTGTCAAAGGCTGTGCGAACAACATGCTTGCTTGGCATTGCTCTTGTATTTCTTCAGTGTCATCTCAGCCAGGTTTGTCATCTTCCTTTTGACAAAAACTGCTCTCTGCACAGCTTCCTAATCACTTCCTTCCCATTTTCAGAGGTGCATACCTGTCATGCAATCCTGTTGTGATGCGGAGTCACATCCTTCCTTCTTTGTATGTATGGCTGAAAGCATGCTAATAAAGCAAGCACTGACATCAAAAAGGAAGCTCACCCCCAGCCTTTACATAAGTATTCCTTTTCAAACCACTCTCCCATTCCATTGTGAACATGCTAATTGTATCTCCTGGCAGACAGGGTTATTATAGATTTCAGGTATGGTGTCTCAGACTCATTCCCACACAGGGGAATTTTAGCTGTCAGCCAAGAGATTTTTGAATAGCAAGAGGAAATGATGTCGTTAATAACAACAGAAACACGGCTCCAGCATAATAAAAGTTTTATTGACTATCTAGAGGAATAAAATGGGAACAAATATCTCAAAGGAGCTAACCAGAAATACTGTACTTGTTTCATTTTAAAGCTCTTTGTTTTCATACATTATTTGGAGTGGTGGGTTGAGCTCACATGATTCTTGTCAGTGCTAAGGGCACTGCCGCTAAGTTTTCCTTCTGGTTTCTAAGGTGGTTGAGAGGAGAACTACACATCCAACTGCCCCAAATTCTCTAGTGGTAAGGTCAACCTTGGTGGGATGTTAGTGTTCATGCACAAGTCACAAACCCTTAGTGAGCAAATCCTGGGATTGGTCAGTGGCAGAGACTTCCTTCAGAGGCAGGAAGTGCCAACATCAGACACCAGGATCTTCAGGTGGTACTAAGAACTGTCTGGAAACCTTGAGCCACTGTCAATCAGTATAGAGACAAGACAGACCTAGATGGACCAACAGTTTGATTCAGAGTGAGGCAGCCTCATATGTACGTTCAGCCCAAGTCTCAGAACAAGTCTTGGGATGCTGGTTCTCTGCTGAAAGGTGAGTGATTTGCAGGGGAGAAGCAGTGTGTGTGGGCACAATCCTATCCAACTTTCCATTGTGGGTGTAACTGCAATGCAGCCCTGAGGAAAAGGAACAAATGTTCCCTTACCTGAAGGAGGTCTCCATGCTGTCCACCACAGGATGCAGCACATACCCTGTTGGCGTGGCTGCATCAGTGCTGGAAAGTTGGATAGGATTGGGCCCTGTGTGTGTGTGTGTGTGTGTGTGTGTGTGTGTGTGTGTTGGCCTAGCCATGACAGTGACTGAAGCAGCTGCTTTGAGTGGTGACTCTGAGTTCTTTTGGACTCTTTGCAGTTGGAGTTTATCCCCCACTAGCTGGGAGAGGCAGCTCTCCTGAGGGCATTCAGTATTCTTAACCAGCCCACAGAGTTGGGGCTTTTTAAGAAGTCTCTGGTGATGGAAATTTTGAGAGAGATTATTCAGCAGCATCTGCTCTTATATTCACTGACACTTGCCTCCTTCTGGCAATCCTTGAGGGGGTGCTTTGTTTCAGGGTTCTACAGCAAGGGATGCTAAAGGGATTACGCAAATTAAAAGCTCTTCTCTGCCCTCACCCCATCGTCCTTCCCCCATCCCACAATTATCCAGTTTCCTTTTTGGTTCAGTTGCATGTAGAACATTCTGCAGCCTTAACTCCCCTTCCGGATCTTTCTCGTCAACCTTTTAACCCTTGAAATGCAGCTATATTTGTAGTGTTCACAGCAAACTGAGGCAGTTTAACAAAGAGGCTTGTGTTAACTCTTTATATGCTGGTTTGCATTCTGTGATGGTAGGAGATCAGATATATTTTACTATTTACTCAGCTGACCTGCATTGAATCCCTCCATTACCTTTCATTAAATATGTCAGTTGGTTAGTTTTTTATTTTTGGTGTGGGCTTCTTGCTACCATTCTCTAGTTCCCAAATTCGTGTGTGTGTGTGTGTGTGTGTGTGTGTGTGTGTGTGTGTGTTTGCCAAGGAATAAAGATCCTGGGTACACATATGCCCCTGATAATATGCAATCTGTATTATGCACCACAGAAGGACATGTGGTAGCAAATTCCAACTTTAAACACATTTGTGGTGCTCGGGGTGGCTTGACTGCAAACATGTTGGCTTTAATGCATACCTGGAGCTTCACATATACAGAGGCTGCCCCACTCTCCTCTATGAATTGAGAAATATACAACTTCATCTCAAAGTAGGTTTCTTTCCATCTTTGGGTCTGCATCATGACCCCCATTTCTGACTAGTCCTTTTAATGCAGTTGCTCCACAGCTGATGGCCTTTGACATGTCTGTGCCCTAAGCAAAAGAGGTGCCTCATTTGCCACCTGGGCATGGTAACCTTTTTGCAGTTATTCCAGCTGCTCCTAAGCCCTTAGCCTAGACAGGTTGCTGATGGTTCTCCAGACATGAACTGGGGCTACAGAGGTTTATGCCTATGGTTACCAGATACAAACTGGGACAGAGTGCATATATCTTTAACCATTATATAGAAGAGGAAATTTGGGCAAGTGCAGCTCATTATGAGGGACGTGGTGGTGCAGTGGGTTAAACCGCTGCTGCTGGGCTTTCTGACCAGAAGGCTGGGAGTTCAAGACTGTGCAACAGAGTGAGCTCCCATTGCTTGTCCCAGCTGCTGCCAACCTAGCAGTTTGAAACCACCTAAAAATGCATGTAGATAAATAGGGACCACTTTGATGGGAAGGTAACAGTGTTCTGTGTGCTACGGCGTATAGTCATGCTGGCCACATCACCACGGGAGCTTGTCCTTGCACAAACGCCGGCTCTACAGGCTTAGAAACGGAGATGAGCACCGTCCCCTATAGTTGGTCACAACTCAGTCGTGGGGAAACCTTTACCTTTAGCTCATTTTGGGAGGGTTTCAAAGCCTGCACCTACCCAAATTTCCTCTGTTATACCATGGTTAAAAGTATAGGTGCTCTGTCCCAGTTTGTATCTGGTAACCCCATTTATGCCTCCCGTCTTTCTCTTCACTGTCTCTTACAACATTGCCTTTTCCTGAGGAGCAAAAACCTATGCAGTAAAACTGTAGCAGAAGCATATAGGATTTTAATTTTATTTACTTACTAGCTTTTTGGTACCCGGCGTTACCCGGGTAAGACCTCTCCCCCCATCTCACCAGACTGAGAGCAGCAGCCACAGAACACATTCCAAAGCAGGGACTGCCCACATAGCCCTCTATAGGTTCTGATCAATACCACTTCTAACTGTAAAGGGAATCCTCTTTACAGCTGTTCAACACTTTAAAGACTTCAGGTGCTGGAAAAGTTATACTCTGCATGTCATAATACATGACATGCAGATGTCATCTGTTTAATGACATCAGCAATGCATCATAATAGATTGCCTCAGGACATCACATATCAGCTGAAGTATACACACACACACATACACACACACATACATACATTCTCCTGTACCCCCACCCGTGGGGGCGTGAGGGGGGCCAGACCCCTGCAGCATTTGTCGGCAGGCCACAAGGCATCTGCGTGCCAGGTTTGGTGTCAATCGGTCCAGGCGTTGTGGAGCCTATGCGGAACATACACACACACACATACATACACACATACATCCTATATAGATAGATAGATAGATAGATAGATAGATAGATAGATAGATAGATAGATAGATAGAT
>JAJKFI010000029.1:1772396-1802677 GCA_029204185.1 Lerista edwardsae | reverse complement strand
GATAGATAGATAGATAGATAGATAGATAGATAGATAGATAGATAGATTTTTGCTGTGATGGTGAAAATGCTGCTGTAGCCAACTACCCCAAATTCTCTAGCGGTAAGATCAACCTTGGTGGGATGTGAGTGTTCATGCACAGCTTATTTTCAAGTTCTGATTCTATAAGTGTCAAAATGGGAGAGAGGCAGAAAAACATTTGCTTCTGTGTTTGGAGGAAGGAGGGGGCAATGCAGCTTTTAAATTGGTGCAGTAAACTGTTGTATGTAAGTGTTGCTGCTACAAACCCCATCCTGCCACTTCTCCACAGTGCTAGTCAGTCTTCCTATGGTGTTATGCTTTTTTCCCCACAGTATGGCAGTACGCAGTTCCATGCTGTATGTCATGTTGTGTCTTATTTAATAGGCTTGCACATAATAAAACAAACTCCAGATCTCTTTCTGGTTAAGGAGTATCCAAACAGCAAACATGCTTGTTTTACAAAGGTGAATTTCCCTGTATATTTTTCCTCCCACCAGCTGTGCTGTTCCTGAACACTTAATTTGTCTTCATTAGAGAGATGTTCTCAGCAATCATCATTGCTTGGCCACAGAAGTGAACTAACAGATTTGTACTGAATGTTGAACACACAAATCAATTGGTCTGGTGCAAACATTCTGAGTGTCTTCAGTTAGGCTTTGCAGTATAATGAATATAAATATTGGATGCAGGCATCTTGTTGTCTTGTGTGCTCCCTGAGGCATCTGGTTGGCCATTGTGAGACAGGAAACTGGACTTGATGAGCCTTTGGCCTGATCCAGCAGGGCTCTTCTTAGGTTCTTATTGGCTTGTGCTAAGTTGGACCATTGGCCCGTTTACCAAGTATTGTCTGGGTTGACTGGTTAGGGCTTTTCAGTGTTTCAGATGTTTCCAATTCCTTGGAGTGGTTCAGTTTGGAATAGGCCTAATGAATTTTCTCAATGAATGGAAACATTATTAGAGATTTTCCTAGAGGTCTATTGCAGCTTTTAATGTTGGTACTATATATGCATGCCCCAAATTAGTGCCATATATATGTGCCTTTTAGAACCTTAGTTCCCAGCATTAGTCACAATGGCCAGCTGCTTGGAGGTTCAGCCACTGACTCCTTATCCAAATAAGCACTGGAGGGTTTTAGATCTGGATGTGAGATGAGATAAAATATTTGCAGGAAACAATTGAGTGAATCAACATCAAAAGAAAAGATATCAACTAAAAGGGCAACTTGGTCGTTGGACATGTTTGCAGCAATCGGTTAGAGTTTCACGGAGAATAAGGGCTAAACAATGACATTCTATGCCTATTTCAGCAAAGCAGCAGGCAATGTCATTCATATGATTGATGTAGCCATCAACAAGCGTTTCAGTGGGAGTGAGGGACTGAACATTAAATAATATTTGTATGTGTGTGTACAAAGTTCCCGGTTTGGGTGCCTGGTCTGCTGAATGCTGGCTGTGCATATGCCAAACCTCATTTCATATTGGAGAACTTGGGCTGGGTTGGTTGCGGAATACTGTTCAATTCATAAGGCAGCCAAACATTGTGAGCTGTATAAATTCATATTCCAAAGCAGGTAATTATGAACTTTGGCAGCATCATTAAGGGAAAACAGTTGTGGGAAGGGGGGCAATACTGAGCAGAAAAATAGGTGGCAAGGAAAAATTTGAACACTTTCCCCATCTGCTTCCCTGCTCTAAACCCCTTGCTCCAAAGCTGATTATTTGTTTTAGCAAAATGACACAGGGAAACAACTATATATGTTAACATGTAGTCCTTTGTGGAAGAATTTATCCTGCAATCAAGAACGAACACACCCTGCTGTAGGTAGAGAGGCGAAGCTACTGGCAAACTTCCTTTCAGAAACTGCCTCTCTCCTGCTTTCCTCTTCGGTATTTTGGGCTGCAGCCCAAACCCTAGACTTCAGTGTATTCGCTGCAAAATGCTGTTACTGCAATGTATTTTCTTGGCAGCCAAGGTTTTGTATTCCAAGCTTCAGCCTGAAGCAAATGAGTTAACAATGAGTTTTGAGCAGTTGGAAATAAGGCTTTATCGGAGAAAAGCTGACATCACCTTAATGAATGTACTGCAGTAAGGCTGTGTGGCACTCGGTACCAAATTGTTTTTCACTGTTTTCATATATACCATGTCTATGTGTATGAACTATGACAGGGTGAGCATACAGAGATAATGTAGGAAAGAGGGGTATGTGAGGGGTATGTAAGGCCCTGTGAGACACGCACGCACGCACGCACGCACGCACGCACACACACACACACACACACACACACACACACACACACAGAGGCAAACCTGTCTCTTCATGGGTGAAATGCTGTTCATTGTTGGGATCTATTTTTTTTATGACACTAGAAGAATTTTTGTTCTTTTCTTGTTTGCAGTGTTATTCATAGCCCTACTACATTGTCTTTGCAGGTTCATGTGAAGGAATTCAGAAATGCATTTCTCTTGGTCAAAACTTTATGGGAAAGATGTTGCTTTTGTTGCAGTTTGCTGCAGTACTCTGCAGCACTCCAGCAAAATTTGCAAAATCCTTGTCTTCTGGCGATGCACTGCTATATTCCCACGCTAGGGGATTTGCTTGTGCACTCCACTGGATAGTTACGCTGTTCCCTCTGCCTTAAATGTTTCCCACAATGATGCTTAAGAAAATAGGGAAAGAATGCTAGCTAGCTGGCTTCTCACTCCCATGCCTACCATTCTTAAGTTCAGAAATGGGTGACTTGAAGGTTAGTCTATGCACGGATGATACACTGTACTGCTGGCAGACCAACCTGTAGACTGCAAAAAAAAAAAAAAAAAAAAAAAAAAAAAAAGAGAGGGGGGCAAGGGAGCAAAAACGCTCTCCCTTTTTTTTTTTTTTTTTTTTTTTTTTGCAGTGTACACACACTGAACTATTTGCATGTGTCCACTTCACACATTATGGATACAAGCAAGGATGTGCTCATTTAACATGGTTACACTCCTGACAAATGTAATGCAGAAAACTTGATGATGCTGAAGTTTATATGCTCCGGTCCTAAGTGTTGCTTGATAATATTCCGATGTGCTGCATGTTTGTATTGATGTAGTTAACAGATGTAGTTAACAGATAGTGTCAGTTAGGTTAGATAGTGTCACCGAAGTGATGAACATGAAATTGGGCGAACTCCGGAAGCTAGTGGAGGACAGGGAGGCCTGGCGTGCTGTGGTCCATGGGGTCGCGAAGAGTCGGACACAACTTAGCGACTGAACAACAACAAAGTTAACAGAAGGAGAGCCATTTGAGCCTGTTACCCAGTGGTGTCATCCAAATGATTTAGGAACAGGTACTCACTTTTGATTAGCACTTGTTGGGGTCCACCCACTGGAAGTGACGTCATAAGCCAGAAGTGATGTTGTGGCAGGGAGTGAGGTCATAGCCAGAAGGGAGGTCATGCTTGTTGCCATGGATGTGATCATGTTTGTAATAACTTCAGCTTGTGATTAGTGTTGATTTAACTTCTATTGCTTTGCTTTCTAGAGATGTGTATAGACATACTTTGCTTCAACTGTTCCCTGGTTAAATAGCAGGGTGGACTGTACTAGATTGTGAGCCCTTTTGGGACAGGGAGCAATTTAATGTTAAATGCAAGGAGCCGGCAAGGAGCAGGAGGGGGAACAGGCGCCCACCGGGCACGTGACCACATGGGCACCCGACCAAGCGCCGGGCCAGCCAGCAAGGAGCAGGAGGAGGGGGAACAGGCGTCCAAAAAAAGACCGCATGGGGGCTGGGGGAAGGCTGCAGGAGGAACCGGGACGCTGGATCTGTGCAGCTGGAGGGAGCAGGAGCCCCAGGCAGCCTACCTTCTCACGCTTGCTGCCTTATTCCCGGGTCTCCCTCGCTGCTGCTGCCGCCGCCTCCGGTCCTCTCGCTCCGCTGCTGCTGCTGCTGCCGCCACCACCACGCTGCCTGCCTGCCTGCCTGCCTCCTCACAGAAAGTGCAGGCAACGACTGCGGGCATGCAGACGGGGCATGTGCAGCTGCTGAGCCAACTAGCCGATGGGGCCAGCTTCGAGTGGGCGGGGCCAGCTCAACTTCTAGGAACCAGTACTCACGTAGTGGTGCGTAGTGGGTGCATGACATCACTGCTGTTACCCCATGATGGCACATGGCTATATAGTTGTCTCCTTTTCTCCAGGTTCTGAACCTGATAATGTCATCTTGCTCCAAACTTTGTCAGAGGCACAGTTGACATTGCAGTCATTCAGTGGTGGCGCAACCCAGAATGTCACCAGACGCCTCCTTATGTTTGCCACCCCTGAACACTTACCACAAAACAAAAAGCGAAAAGAATTGAAAGTGTGTCCTTCTGCAAACAAAACAGATGATCTGCCAGTGGTAGTGACTACAACTGAGTCATGGCTCTTCCCCAGTTTCACCAATCAGCATCAAGCTCCATGCGACTACTGAATGCAGTCCTAGAGCTTTGAACAAGACCTTTTGAAGACTCCAGTACAGGCATGCCCCAGTGTCCACTGATTCTGTATCCACTGTTTGTTATCCATGGATACCATGGCTACTGGGATGCCTATTAAAAAGATGGGGAAACAGAGTGGGTTAAACAAAGCTCTTTTTTTACCTTGTTGCAGCAAAACCACTAATGTTCCCTTATCTTTAAAATGACATCCCCAGTATCTATGATTTCAGGTATCCATGGGGAGGTCCAGAACGGAACCCCAGCAGATACCAAGGCATGCCTGTGCTACATTTAGTCAGAGTTGGCAACCCTACTTCTTTGGAAGCACTTTGTAATAACGCAGGAGGGAAATGACTGCATTCTGTATGAAACAGCACTATAAATATTGTCACTGAGTGCCAAATGACATTTTTTACATACACACACACACACTTTATGTACTTGAACACCTCTTCTCTGTTATGTACCCCTCTTAAATTAACACCACGGTTGCCTGTCAAATGCAATCAGTGCCTCCCCCCAAATTAGCACCTGGGAATGCAGTGGGAGACTCCACTCTGCAATGATACCAGTAATTGACAAAATGATTACAGTAATACCAGAGGTATTTTGCACCTGATTTGCACTGTTGCACTGTCTAAAATCATACAGTAAACAGAGGGTCTCCATTCTGCAAGGCAGTGGCATGCAAATATGTGCTTTCTGTGTGTTTTGAGTTATATACTTTTACAAAAGAGAGGATAATGTAACTATTTGTTACGTTAAGCCTTGCAAGGACTGATTTGGGGGAAAGGCTAATTCTTAATATTTTATGCAATGTGGCTATTATGAATTGTGGGATGGGGAAAATGGGTGCATGTGGCATCCGCAGCTGGCAGGAAACTGGAGGGAGCATGGAAAGAGCCATTTCCCCACTTACAGTCTGTTCCAAGACTGCAGTAGCAAGGTTGGGCAGCAGGCTCAGAAATATCAGGGATGTGTGAGATACTGATGGGTCATATGTGGCTTTTTTGGAATTCTGATTTGAACACACAAAAACAAAAATATAGAGAAGCGCATCAAAAGTGAGGGGCTTATTGCATGCATGTTTTAAAGATGTTCCACTTTTTAAAGAAGTGTGTATCTCTCACATACATGATTTTTTCATTGATCAGCAAGGGTAGCACCCTGACTAGGGGTTCCAGAGTTGGGGAGCTCCTTCCACAAGCAGAAACTTCTTTATGATGATATGAAGTATTTTGTTCATACAAAAATCCATTCCACTTGCGCGAGGACCCCGTGAGGGAGGAGAATTAGCCTTCTGTTTGCAGAGAGAACTTCCACTGCCAGAAATGCTCGTTGGGATGAGCCTCTGCTCATACATCTTTAAAAGTAGAATGGCCCTAAGAGTACATGCCGGCTGATTACATCATATGCATATTGTATTTTAACAAGTACAATGTGCCATTAAAGAGCAGCGATTTATCCATGTTGGTTATGTATTATTATCATCAATTTGGATTTCTTTACATCTAGGAAGTGGGTCTTGTGCCTCTCTCCCCTCCAATATCATTTCTCCTTGCAGCAGCACTTAGAGAAAAGATTGCACTATGAGATTCAGGCTTCCTCAACCTTCCTCAGGAATAAAGTGTTCTGAGGAACATGCTGTGATATTGTAAGCTGTAATGTTTGCAATTAAAGTCTTAAACTGTGCTGTGGGGACTGCAGTGTGACATTTCAAGAAGGTACCTCCTTGGAGAGTTCTGTTCTACTGAATTTTGGGTGGAGGATTTTTTAGTGTGCTATTTTATTAGTAATTTATCACATGCATAGGGATCAGTTTCGGTAAGACAGAAAGAAAGACAATTAGAAAGCTAATAAATTGGGTAGTTCTGCATCGTATTTAATTGAACAACCCCTAATATGACTTCAAGATCAAAACAGCCATTGAAGGAGCATCGTTCTTTGCAAAAACGAGATGTACCATGGAAGAGACCCTCAAATTAATAAGATTTTTATGTTACCCTTTGCATTGTTAAATACTAGTAGTCATTAGTCAAATATTGGGCTAAGTTCCAATAAAAATGTGACATTCATTTCTTGGCTATCCTTGCCCATTTGTTTGTATTCTGCAGCGCATACCTTCCGGTATTCCCTTGTGTCTCCACTTCCCTGACGCCAGCATCACAGGCCCCTAATATTCCTTCATATCAAGCCAATGGTCTTCTTAGGTTCTTGTTTCTCAGAAATGAACCTTGGTGTGCTACCACCAAAATAAGGGGGCTTCTTATTGCTGACCGGCAACCCCCAGAGAAAGGCAGCAATTAGTGAGGCCACAGACTCACTACAGCCCAGTGGCATTCCTAGAGGGGGGCAAGGCATTACGTTTTGCAGGAGCCTGAGCTCCTGTGTAACATGGCCCCTTCCCCTCACCTCCAGAGCCATTCATTGCTTAGACAGCAGGCTCTTACTTTCCAAACCACAAATGGCTCTGGAGGTAAGAGGGAGGGGCTGCATTTCACAGGAGCTCAGCCAGTGGTGTCATGTAGCCGGAACGCTCTGCCGGCCTAGCTCCGGCCACTTGCCACCATTCGTCCCGCTCTGTGATGGATGGGGCGCTGCGAAGCGCCCGTGGCTGCGGAGGGGGCGCCTGCTCGCCGGGGGGGGGACGAGTGGTGGGCGCGCCGGGTGCCTGGGTGAGCAGTGGTGGGGCGCGTCGTCCGAGGACAGCCCGCGCGGCGGGCAGGCGGGATGGCGGTGGAACCGGAACGGATGGGCTGTCAATCACAGGTTAGTCCCGGTCAGCATTCCGGTTCCTAGAGCCTTGGATTACACCACTGAGCTCAGCTCCTGCAAAACTTAGTGTTTTGCCTTCCCGGTAGGAATGCCAGTGCTGCAGCCTCTCTAGTCAATTAAGTATTGAGTGGGAAAGTAACAAAAATTGCCAATGGGGATACTTTGGCTACGCACTCATGGAATGGCAAATTGAGGACCAGTGCTGTAAAGCATCACGTGGTGATGTTCTATTTAAAATGAGTGTGAAATACAGGCATGCCACAGTATTTGCAGGGGTTGCATTCTGGATCCCCACTGTGGATACCTGAAACCATGGATACTTGGGACACCTTTTTTAAAGTTAGGAGTTTTTCTGCAACAAGGTGAAAAAAAGATTTGTTTAATGTTCCCCTATCTTTTTAATAGGCACCCCTGTATCCATGATATCCCTGGATAACTGAAACTTTGGGTACTGAATCAGTGGCTACCGGGGCATGCCTGTAACTTCCAGCCAACTATATAGATTCTCCCTCATCTCTCTTGACAATTGCCTATCAGTAGTTGAAACAGTGAAGGAAATTAATTGATTGCCACTCAACTGATGGTTAAACTACTTACAGTGTTGTTCTTTGATAACTCCGTTAGTAAAAATTTTGTTCACCTAGCGACTCTTGTCAGATTCTTGTTAGAGAATGTACACAATGCTTTTGAACAAATCATGAGTGCATAGCCAAAGTATACCCATCTGCTACTGTTTTCTTTTTCTTCTCAATTCTTAATTATCTTTGGTCCCTTAGAGGGAGAAACACTTGTTCTAGGGATGTTGTGCATCCCAAAAGACCTTCAACGAAATTTATGTTGGATTACTAGTGGGCAGTGTGGGGATTTGTATTCAGAGACAAATACTTGGTTGGAGATAGGAGACCAGGGCTCAGAATGTTATTTACCAATTAATTACATTGGTAATGTTATGAAACAATCCAATTTCTTTGTTTATTGCTATAGCAAAGAATTCTGCACATGTTCAGAGGCATAGGCCAGAATTTTAATGCTAAAGGAGCCATGCTTCACACTAAAGGATTCTGCCAATTTGACCGGGGTAAAAATCACATCCTGCACTAAAATAAGATGATCAATGAGACCGTGAGTGTGAAAATAAAATATGTCTGTGGAGCCTTTCCAAGAGATCATCCTTTTAACTTATCTATATTCTTATGACATTTGGAAGAAAGAAAAAAAGGAGGAACTATTACCAATTATGGCATTTTTCAGAACAAATATATTCCATTCATCCTTTTCCTTAGATCTCCTCGTCAAGTTATTGTCTACAGAAACGTTATGTAGAAAGCCATGAAGTGGTGATGCTTGCAAGCAAAATCAGTTTGGAAGATGCCTTGAGGATAGCAGAGGAGGCTTCTTGGTCACACACCCAATTGTGTAGTTCATTATTCAGAGGAGTGATGAAGCATGAATGCAAGAGGAATGCGCCAATGCTTCAGGTGAATTTCTCATTTGTAACATTTTACTGGACTAACTTGGAAGAATACAAACCTGATTCTCCACTGTATACTCTTTTATTGTTTTATACTTGTTTACCATTGGAAAGAAATCAGAGGGCAGTGACATACAGTCAATCCTCATTATCTTCTAAGGTTCCTAGAAATCCTCATGGCTAACACATTTGCAGATAATGAATCATTGATCCTGTAGGACCAATGGAGTTATGTGCAAAGGGTACTTTATCTGCCATCAGAAGAATCCAGCAGAGACCTGCAGGCAGCCAGCTGAGTGCAGCAGGAAAGTGCCAAAAGATCTCTGAATGCTGCAGAGACCTTCCAGAGGCTGTAGGGATCTTCAGGATAGCACCTGTGACCAGCACAGACCCCTTAAACATGGCTGGTGGATGCTTCTGCCAGCCATTTTAAAGCGCTCAGCACTGGTCACAGGTGCCATTCTGAAGGTCCCTGCAGACTTTGGAAGGTCTCTGCATAATGGATAATGAGGACCAAGGCATGGACAATGAGGTAAGTAGCAATTCTGCCCCTCACAGATAATGTGGTTGCATATAAAAAGGATTGACTGTACTCGTCTTGTGCTTCTAATCTTAAATTCCCTAGGAATTTCCCACTCTAATGATGAGCCATCTATACCATCTCTAGCTATGTGTCACAGGGAAAGGGAATCGGCATGCTCCTGATCCATTGTACTATTACAAATTATCTGCTGCTTGAATCAGGGATTGGATTGTGGAGGGGTGGACATTTCCTCCTAGAAAATCTCCCAAATCTATCAATTGATTTCTAAGGTTTCTTCTTCTTCTTCCTGGAGCAGATGGACGTTTATCTTCTGAATGTCCTGTGCATTCCTTGAAAGATTGTAATGTGATTTCCCTGTGACACATTGAATATATGTGGATTCTCAAATATCAATTTGACCCGTATCTCAAGAATGTCAGCTGCAGTTGGACTGAAAGCAAAGCTTGCATTTTGTGCTTGACGTTGCTCAATGGCTTGCTGGCGCCATGGAAAATGTTCATGCCCCAACTGGCTTATGACAATTCTTTATAATAAATAACTTGGGCAACAGATGAGTTTTTAGTAAGGTTGGCTCAATGAAATATCCCATTTGAAGCCCTCAAGAAGGACATGGGGAAGGGCAGAGGTGAGCTGGACTCTCTGTTCCTAACACTGCTGGATTTCCTTGGATAGAAATGGAATAAAAAGTCCACACACAAATGAAAGTAACTAGATAAGCATCAAGACATTTCAAAAATGCCAATTTTCTCCCTTTTGTATATTTATTCCTTAGAGTCCATTTTAATGGTGTCTTGACTGCTTATTTTGCTCTCAGCTCATTTGTGTGGAATCCTGTGTGCCAACCTATAGCCAGGAGCCAAGACTTCAGCTAAAGATAGTAGAGACTCTCCAGATTTCAGTCTCAAAAGCTTGACTGAATTCACACAGAAAAATGAATGTGGACAAAACCAACTTAGTTGATTTGTGAATAATCCTACGTCCCAGTCAGTTCCCTTGCTGACTTTTTAGTCCTTACCCTCAAGGAAAACCTGAATAATCTTTATGAGACACAAACTTTGCATAAGGAACATTGCAGCTCAGACATCAAGCAGGATCCTCTAGATCAGCTCTCTCCACACCATGACCTGTGGGCCTGTGGGAGAAAGCTCTCCCTCCTGTGAATGGCACTTCCCATCCTGCCGCGCTGCTACTTACCCTGTCTGTACTGTATAAAGAGACAGACTGGGCAGTCGGGTCTGCCCAGAAATCTGGGCACAGAGCCTGCTGGGCAATAGACACGACCGCCCAGAGCGTCTCTCTATACAGATAGGGTGGAACAATAGGCAGCAGCATGCTGGAACAGTAAGTGCTGATCCCAGCAGGGAGGACTTTTCTGGTGCAGCAGTCCCTAGTACTGTATGGAGACTGCTGCTCTAGATCTATGTAGTTAATTTTGTTCCCTTACATGCCATAGGCATATACAAGGAATCCTGTTTAATACTCTTCCGAACTGGATTAGGTTGTAAATACTCTAGCTATTGAAAAGTATGTCATTAATCAGTATATATTGAAACAAAAATAAATATACTGATAGATTATCGGTAGATGTCTGTTCTTTATGATGGTGTGTTTGGTATGAAGAGGCACATCACATTCTGATATTGGAAATATTTTATTGATATGCTACTCAGGGACGGCCCATTCATGTGGTTGACTAAAACACCCTCTTCAAGTGGGGGATACAGCAAACTCGGGGGAGGTGCCCATTCACCACCTCCCCTAGCCTGCCTTCAGCCCAGCTATTTGACGTGGTCTCTGTTACATCCTCCTCTTGTGCACTTGCCAAGTAAGTGAAAGGAGAGCCAGTGAGTTGGGGTGCAGCTTACTTTCTCCTCCAGCAGGAGAGCGAGAGAGAGGAAAGGGCAACCATACTATTGCATTCAGACTGTGGGCACCTGCATCACTTCCTTTAAACTGGCTGGGTGGGGAGAGCCTCCAGTCCCAGGATTGTCCCTGCACTGCCTGTTTAAAGGAAAGGGAGGCAGTGAAGTAGGGGAGGCAGGGCGGTGATGGGGATGGGATGAGGGATTCCACACATGGATAGAGGGAAGAAGAATTTGGTGCCACTTTGGGTACCAGGTTGACTTGGGCTGGGTCTGTAGACAGTGTGAAGAGAGGAGGTTTCTGTACTCAAGGTCTGTTGCCATATTCCCCTCCCCAGAGAGGCTTGTCTTGGTATTAAATGTGATGCCTTTGTGGCAACCAAAGCTCTTTTTATTTGCCCAGGCCTTTCAACATGTCAATTAGCTAACTTTAACTGCTGAGTCTTGTGCCTTCCTGCTGGTTTTATTTGGTTTTCATGAATTCTTACTGTTTCTACTGTTCAATTGCTTATTGCGTTTGGTGGTTTTATTGCAGTAGTTCTATTGCAGACCTGTTCTGAATACACCCGAAGATCAGATGCTTCCTCCTTTACAAGTTTTGGAAGACAGAAAAACCATCAACTCTTTTATCACTTTAGAGAAAAAAAAATGCCATAGATACATAAAGAAAGCCCCCTTTTGGACATAGGTACTGTTGGCAAGCCATCTGCACTGATAATTTCTAAAAAGAATATTTGCATGATAAAGCACCAGAGTGTTTTTCCTCTCCTTAAATTTTTTTGGTATTGTTTTGGAGCGAGTGTTGAAGAAAGTGACTCTTGGGGAGCTCTGTTGGTTCAGGATTAAAAAATAATAATTATAATGCCATTCTCCAGATGACTTTTTTTTTTTTAGGATGTAGCTTCTGAGTATATGGGGAGAGTCTTCTGCCACCAAAAGTGCTCATATGCTATTTTCAAAGTGGTGAAACACATCACCCAAAAATCAAGATTTCTGAATGTGATGCCTTCTATAGCTTGGTGCTCTTTGGGCTATTCTTTTATGCTCCTTCAATGATTCGTCAGTTCCCAAGTCTGAGGATCTGCCTTTACCAAACCATTTCTTTCCTTCTCCTCCACCAAACAGGACTAACCAGAAATGAGTAAATGTCTTCATATTGTGGCCCTACTATTCTGGGCATGCACCGTATGGAGTGGGGCAGGAAGGAAAGTCACAGTATGCTCCTGGAATCACACGAATAGGGTGTACTACAGTTTCTTGCTGGTGGAAAATGTAATCTGCATTTGGGAATATGTTGGATGAGATGTCACTTCCTCTAGATTAGGGTTTCTCAGCAGTGCCCCCCCCACGTACCACTTCACATGGTCTACCTATGAGAAGTCCTGCTGGAAGTACCTGGTCATGATGTCATCACCAATGACTTCTGGATTGGAAGGCCAGTTACAACACAGTAAACACTGGTAAGAGGCTCAGACCAGATAAGAGGGCTTTGTTAAATGTGCAAAAAGTACACACTGAGAGCACAATGCTAACTTGTGCTGGCACAGCAAGGCCAGCAGGCCTGCACTGTATCCAGCGCAAGTTGGGAGCACTCAGGAGCCTCCCTGGGACAAGGGCACATTCGCGGTTGGCTCCCTCATGTCAGCACCTCTTAATGCTACTTGTTGTGTTGCATTGCTGTCTCACTGTCAGGCAGCAGGGGTTATTCCCTCCCCCCCCCCACACACACACAAGTACCACCAGACATCACCTGAAGTACTACTGGTGTGTGAGTACCACTGATTGAGAACCGCTACTCTGGATAAATGTGTCCCCTGAATGACTGAGCTATTCTATGTGAAGGTCTTTCATGTCTTAAGTGGACCACAGTCATGGCAATTTCTTTGAAAACCAGAAGAAATAATGCACTATCATTAGACGACCCCAATCCTATCAAGGTCTCGCACTGCTGGTACAAGCATTCTGGCAGCTTGGATCCTTTACAAGTACAAAGATGAGCTGCTGGCATGTGCTTCCAAGCTGTTGCAGCTAATGGGCAGTGGCAAGGTGCATGTAGCAGTGGCTCCGGCAGCCTCTGAAAGTGATGGTAAGTTGGTGGCAGAGGCATGTCAAGGGTTGAGGGAGTTTTAGGGCAGGGAAGGGGAGGGGTAGATTCCTGCAGCGGTGACTTGTGCCAGGATCCTATCCCCTCTTTCACAGGATTTAACAGACAATTTTGTAAATTTTCCCTGTGTGTGTGTGTGTGTGGGGGGGGGGGGGAAAAACCACAATTTTTCAGTCTCGAGTCTTTTCAAATGCTGTGCTCATGTTTCTCTGACTAGCATTGTGCCTCTACAGCATTTACTTAATAATATAATAATTTCTGTTTGTCAGATCGTGCTCGAGCTTTGAGCCAATATGATAAATCACGGTGGGAAATAACATTTTTTTAAACCCTTCCCTTTCCAAGCCAGTTTGAGACCAGATGGTGACATTTTCCTTCATTATCTTCCTAATTTTTTTTTTAGGACTTCACTCAAAAAGTCAGACTAATTACAGAGTCTTTGAAGCACAGATCTTGATAACTAACCTGAGATTTATTCCTTGTATCTGTGATTTTTGAAGAAGCAGCTGTGTGAAGAATGTCTTGGATATTTAATCAATTTTTTTAATTTTGTCATTATAACTGTGCTTCATGGGAAAAGAAAGAGCTTGTTTGAAATAAATGAAAGCGCATTCAAGCTGCATTGCAGTGGTGCACATGACACATTTCTGTGGCAGACTAATGTGGAATTCACCTATCATGGGGATTTTGCCAGTGCTAAATGTATACATCATCCCCAAAGCTTGAAATGTTTCAGAGCGTGTCTGTATTCCTAGAAAAAAGAATAATTGTGATGATAAAAGGATTTGTGGAGAAATTCCAACCACAGGGCGGACAGACTTGCATAAAAAACATTCAATTTCCCAGGAGAGGAAAAAAAACCCAGCATCAAAGGAAGATGTCCTGTGCACACAGAAGTGTTTTGGAAAATGGCAACATGTCGATCCTTTCCTTGTCTGAGAAATGTGAAATAGCAGTGATTTTGCTAATCTGCTTTTGCAGCACATTGCCCTGACAGTGGCCCAAAGAAACGTTCATATCTATTATTTGTTTCTATTAAATAAAGAAAATCTTGCTATCCTATGCATGCGTTTTCTGGTTTAATCCATTGCGTTCAGGAGGACTTACTTCTGGGTTAACAAGCATTTGAATAATACACTACATCTCTCTCCAGGATCATGTCATGGATTGATTCTGATGTTGTCATCAGTGGCGTTCCTATGGGAGGAATACTATGTTTTGCAGGAGCCTGAGCTTCTGTGTAACATGGCCCCTCCCCCTCACCTCCAGAGCCATTCACAGCTTGAAGAGCTGGCTTGGAGGCTTTGTTCTTTGAGCCGCAAATGGTTCTGAAGGTTGAGATTGGAGGTTGAGGTCTTGGATTGCTGTCTGGATTCAGTTGGGAGCTGGATGTGGGTGAATAAGCTGAGTCTAAATAAGGCAGAGGTTCTCCTTAGCCAGAAATCCTTGATGCAGGCATGGGACTATCATTCTGCTCTGAATGGCTTTGCTCTCCCTCTGATGGAGCAGATCTGCAGTCTAGGGGGTTCTCCTGGATGCACAGCTGCTCCTGTAGTCCCAGGTGGCAGTAGAGGTGAGGGGTGCCTTTGTTCAACTTCAGCTAATCCAACAGCTGCCACCAATAACTGAATTGTTCGGATC
Organism: Lerista edwardsae; assembly: GCA_029204185.1. NCBI lineage: Eukaryota > Metazoa > Chordata > Lepidosauria > Squamata > Scincidae > Lerista > Lerista edwardsae. The sequence continues at coordinate 1,787,805 of JAJKFI010000029.1, read as the reverse complement.
TGAACATCTATGCCTTAGTGACATCTAAATAGAATTACTGTTACACACTCTATGTGGGCTGCCTGAAGATTTTTCAGAACCTGCAACTAGTGCAGAATCTGGTAGCCCCTATGGTTGCAGGGGCTCATTGGTCCAACATAGCTGGGCCACTGCTCAAGTGATTACATTTCTGGGCACAATTCAAGGTGCAGCTTCGGATCAGGATCTTTGGATCTTTAAGGATCTTTGAGGATCCAAATCCTTCTATGTAATCTGACCTGGCTGCTGAGGTCATCAGAGGGGGCCCTTTAATCGTGTCGCTGTGAGTGGAGGTGACAGTAGTGAGGAATGGGGCCTTCTTAGTGGTGGCATCTCGATTGTGGAACTTCCTTTCTTTGGAATTGTGAGCTGCTACCTCTTTGCAGACCTTTCAGTGGTACCTTACAATATTTTTATTTAGGATAGCATTCCACGACTAACACAATTCATTGGCATTTTTAATTAATATTTAATTTTTAATGATTGTTAATTGTTATGATCCATTTGGCTTCTCCAGTTTTACTGTTGTTGTTTTTAAATTATTAACTGTTCTTGGTTTTCAATGTTGTAAATAGCCAAGGTGTCCTTACTGGGAGAAAGGCAGTGTATAAATTAGGTAAATAGATTTGTGTTATAAGGATGCTATATCATGTTACAGAAGCATCTAGTATATACCTGATTTTCACAGGGGTTGAATACAAATTACAGATCAAATTGTCCAGTTAACGCAGACAAGGCAATAATTAGAAGCAGTGCTGGCCCTTGGAGATGATGCTTATAAGAACTTGTATAACTGTAAAGCTGTTCATCAAACAGTGTATGGTATCTATGCACTGAAGCAGGGTAATAAAGCTATCTGACAGGCTTTGATTGACTTGAGTACGGCATTTGGGGCTATGCAAATACAACCGACTTAAAACAAAGAAATAAGATGCATTTTGAAGAACTGATATGCCATCTAGTGGACATAACACATGAATATATCAGATTAACTTCCAAGGTAAAGTCGCAGAGACTATCCCCAAATCAATCAGGTATCAAAAGTATATAAAGTGATTTCATGATCTCATGTGGATCATGCATCACTCTATAGGTTTGGGAATGTGGCATAAGAAGATCCGGGATTTGACGGGTGTAAGTCCTACAGCATCCTGTGTATAATGATTTTGCAGAATTGCTATGGTTATTTGATTACCTGCAGTATAAGAGCAGCAATATTGACAAAGAAAAATGATATCTACAGTTCAACATGCTGCTTCTAGCAGCAGACAATTCTGGATATATGAAGTTGGATATGAACATAAAGGGGACTCATGGGGCCAGTTCTGCCATAATTGCTTCCCTTCTCAGAGAAATGCCTGACTCAAAGCAAAACCAAACAAAACAGCATGCAAAGAATGCAAAGTTGACATGGGTTGTGCAGGAAATGCCTACAAGGAAATGCCTGGATTCTTCCCCAGCCCTGCTCACTGGTTTTTCTTACGAAATTTGTGAGAATAATTTGAATATTGCTTTCTATCAGTATATTCGTCACATTGATTCCTCCACATCTATTTTGCATGTGCAACATTGCATCAAATAGCCAGAATACATCCCTCCTTTTTTCTGTTTGTAGATATTGGTATTTGTGGACTAAGGATGGTGAACTCTTGGTATTTTGATCCATCTGCTACAGAACTTGTGTGTAACTACTGCCTACATTCTAATTCAATGACAAAGAAGGTACAATGAAGGGGGGAAAATGATGGAGTAGATACAGACTTGTTTTGTCAAAGATGAGGCAGAGGCCACAGAGAACCTCCCTATTTTGGGACCCTTGAATGGTCTATAGGGGTTTTCAAGTAAGAGCACAATCCTAACCTGGAGTTAGGCTGGCACAGTTAGGCCAGAAAAGTTTGGCCAGCACAAGGGTCACCGTAAAGCACGTTTGGACCACTCTTGGAGTCAGAGAGGCCAGCACACAGACGTGCACCATCCTCCCTGATCCCAAGAGTGGTCCAAACATGCTTTATGGTGGCCCTTGTGCTGGCCAAACTTCGCTGGCCTAACTGTGCCAGCCTAACTCCAGGTTAGGATTGTGCCCTCATTTGTATGAGGAAGATTAGACGTTTAAGCCAAGATTCTTCTATTTTTCTACCCATTTCAAGATTTAATATTTATTACTGAGAAGCAATTGAATATCTGATTTATGGTCATCTAGATGTTTTAAGTTACCAACTTTGCTAGGTTCCTTCTTTTGTCAAGACCAGGATGTTCTAGACTCTGACCTATGGGCTGGATCTGGTGCCCATCGTTTCCCTCTCCTGGGTGAATGGCATTTACTGTTGGTTGGGGAGCTGCAAGAAAGCCCTTTGCAACATCAGACAGTTGCACCGACAACCCGCTTCCAGGTTCCCCTGCCCCAGCAGGCTTTGTGCCTGGATTTCTGGGCAGATGGGGCTGGCCTGTGTGACTGTCGGGGACATTCAGAGGGGCTTTCCTGCAGCTCCCTGGTGGAATGGTAAGCGCTGCTTGTGCTGGGACATCTTTTGCCAGTAACAGTGGGCTCCAGTTTTGAGACCGCTGGTCAAGATTACCAGAGAGCTGGAACTATTCATGTGATTCCACAGAGGAGGCTATGAAGCCGATATAATTCTTTCACAAATGCCGTATATTTTGTTTTACACAGTGTTGGAATGAATAATGGGGATTATAAAACTGTGCAGCAAACATTATATAAATCTGACTTGAAACTGTATATCATTTTAGGAAACCAAAAGGTGGGAGTCTCCAGTCTGTTGGCACGTAGCCTGGTCACTTGCTGCTTGCAGCAGTGGCTAGGCCAAGCGCTCTAGCACTGTCACATTTGGGACAGCTGGAAAGCATGTTGCAGCAGGGGTGTCAAACATAAGGCCCTGGGGCCAGCTGTGGCCTGCAGAAGCTCTTTATCCGGCCCTCAGGCTCTCCCAGCACTACTGTCAGCTGCTGTAAGTTGTTGAGCTGTGCTGAGGTGTCATTGCTGAAAGGGCAGAACACATGATAATTGGGCTCTCCCATATCTTGAAAGTATGATCAAGGTTTGCATATTTTTTTCTTCTGTTTCCAGCTAATAAGTTCCTAAGTGGGAAAAAGTCATGACTTGATTAATGACATCACTTCCTGCTTTATGGCATCACTTGCATCTGTCAAAGGGCATCATAAATGCTACTCACGAATGTGACAGCCCTGTACAAAATGAGCATGACAGCCCTGCGTTACACCACTGGAAAGTGTGTGATGCTGCCGAAGTGGGCATTCCAGCAGCGTAATGGCTCTGCTGGGCCATAACATATTGAGTATAAACATATGCTGACAATGGCAATGAGCTTATAAGAGCAGAAGAGTCTAATATAGATAAGAGCAGTGGTCTGGGAACAGGGGTAAATTACCCCAAATGGGGTAAAAATGAAATTCCTGGGGGTAATAGACGGTCATGCTGCCAAGACACAGCCAGGCATGCATACGAATCTATATACGTGCCCGGCTGTGTCTTGGCAGCACGACCATCCATTACCCCTGTTCCGGTTCCGTCGCTGGCTGGCTGGCTCCGTTTTGTTTTGTTTTGCTCCGCCCACCTTCGCTGGCCGGCAAAACGCGCCCCAGACTGCTCCGCGCCTGCTCTGCTTTTCACACCACAGCAGTTTAAGAGCATGTGGACGCAGCGAGGAGAGCGGCAGAGCGGCGGCACGTTGGACCTGAGCGGCAGCGAAGAGGCAAGCCAGGGACGGCTGGGCATCGGAGGTGAGGGAAGGCGTGTGTCTTTCCCCCACCCCAGCCTCCGTTGCCCTGCCGGGGCACACGTCTTCCCCCCCTTGTTGCCCTGCCGGGGGGGAACTGCACACCCCTAGCTCAGGCTTCTTGCAGAACATGCAGCCCCATCATTTCAATCGCTGCCCAAGGCCAGATGCGGTGCTTCTTTAATGTCCCAAAGTGTCTGTGTGTGACGGAAGGTGTCTCCTAAGACTGGGTGCTGTTGCCAGGGGAGGGGCTGATTGGAACAGAGGTTTTTTAAAAAATTGATCGCCTAAGAGTGCAAGTCTATGAATGCCTACTCAGAAGTAAGTCCCATTATAGTAAATGGCACTTACTCCCGGGTAAGTATTAATAGGATTGCACCCCATCTTAATTAAAACTGCAGTCCAATGCACACACTGCCCCAGGAGTAAAGCACATTGAATTCAATCTGATTTACTTCTGAGCAAACAGAAGTTGACAGACGCCGGCTGGCCACTGAACGTAAGGAGCGTGCAGGCTGGGGCAAATGCGACTGGCTGCAGAGTAACAGTCTGAGCCAACACCAGACTGTCCTCCTCCCTCTCAACTTGTAGCCCGGTGCAACGATTCTCCAATCCGGACTGGGGCTCAGCGTGTCGTGGGGTGTGTGGGGCACGTGCACGTGCGCAGGACACCAAAGAGAGGCGCCAGGCAAGCATACAGCGTGAGGCGAGGCAAGAGGGAAAGCGAGCTGCAGGAGACAAAATGTAGGAACGCTTGCTGCGTTTCTGTATTAGTACTATTTGCCTTCTCCAGAATGGAAAAGCATATACTGTGCTGCTAAGCTGCATAGCCCCCTTTGTATTAGCACACATTAGGAATGGCCCTTGCCTTCTCCACAGCTATGTTTCTGTGAAGTGGGGAGGGGAGGGGGGTCAAACTAATCGGGCAACAGATGTATTTGTTTTGCTCCCATTCATCCTGTTAATATTTAAAGTGGAGAGGATCTAATTTTTTACATTAAGAGATGTTTGTATGAGGCGAGCTGAATCTCCTTACCTACATGCACATTCCTTGTGATGTAAAAATGAGGTATTCCTTGTTTGACAAGTGCATGAAACAGATATCTACATAAAAAATGGCTGCTGCTATCATTTTTTGGTTTGATCCAGAGTTGCAAACAAATCTTTTAAATTCTGAAATAAGTCTTTAGAGGCTGCCCCTTTATCTTACTTTCTGACCTTAAAAGTGTTTTTCTTTAATTCAGTACAATGGCTCTCAAACTTTTTATCATCGGGGCCCAAAGGAAGTGATGTCATCAAGCAAGAATATTTTAACATCCCATATGACAAAATCAAATCTAACTAAGCAGGTTAGATATTTACAATAAGAGTAAGATTAAAAAATATTTAAAGAACTTTCCTAACTCTCCCAAACACTTTACAACTTCATATTTACATAGCATTAATTAAGCTCATTAATTAATCAAATAAAAAGCAATGCAATATGTAATTTTTTTTCTTTTGTTCTGGCGGGGGTGGGTGGGGGGTAACGTCGGCGTATCTAAATATATTTTGGGGTAAAAGGTAAAAAAGTTCCCTGACCCCTGGATAAGAGGAAACAAGTCAGTTTTTTAAGGGATGCAGTACAATGAGCTTGATTTAGGTGTCCAAGAGGTGATTACTACGATCATTTTTTGAGGTGGCAGATTCATGACAGAGTAGAATTTCCCCTGTAAAATGTTATTGAGGAAGTAAAGAACTTCTAATGGGCCCTCACACATTATTTTGTGCTCTTTTGAGCCAAGGGCAGATGTCTGGGGACCTGAGGCACAGCCCAGCAATGAGCCCCCCACCCCGTTTTCCATGGGGGCACTCTGGGCATTACAGCTACTGCTGATAAGGAGGTTCAGAGTTGGCCTGTCCAGGTGGGCCCTGTAATGGGCCTGGGTCCTCAGCCAATCTGCCTATCCACTGGCTAAGGATGCCTTCCTTTGACTTTCAACTTTTGAGCAACTTGAGAAGGTCAGCCATTTAATCTTTCTGTTTACAACCCGTGGTTTTTAATTCCTCCAACCACATTCACATCTTCTCTAGTTTGTTGTTAAAACGTGTTGGAGCCGGAGCCCACTGGGGTAAGATTCTCCCCGCTCTTTGGCTATGGCTTATAGATTGTCTCAAGGACATTGGGGCATTAATCTTTGTTAAGTCCTCTAGGTGCTACGGTGATATCAGTGCTAATAATTAATAGGAACAGTTGGAGTGTAGATTATAAAATGAAATGTACTGACCCCTCCAAGGACAAATAAACAGATGGTTTAACCGTTCGTTCACTAGTCTGCTTACTGTCAAAACTGGGGGATAGTTTTGAGGAAATCAACCTCCAAAAGATACTGAGCATTCAGTGCAATATGTGCATATCTCTGAGGGGTGGGTGTTCCCCAGGAGACAGGCTCTCTGGGGGTGTCTGGCAGGCTCTCTGCAAGTTGAGGAAGGAGATGAAGCCGGCATAGCTGCCATAAGGAGCTTTAATGTGCAGCCAGGTCTTTCTCCTCCTCCTTGGAGCAACCTCACAGGATAGGTAGACTGTCTTCTGGTAGAACCAAAAAAGGCCAGACGTTCTCTGCTCTTACTCATCAGCCCCTCACTCATAATGAGCTGAGTCTTTTAAAACCCAATGCTATCCTTACTCGCTTCCCCCCCCCACCAATGCAATAGTGACAAAAATGCTACTGCTGCATCCTGCAGGGGGGCAGTGGCAGAGCTCTTCTCCAGGGAAGAGAACATACCCTGGGACAGAGGGGTATACTCAGAGGGGTATACTCTATCAATCGATCTAGCTATCGATCAGTGTTAAATCCAACTATCTTCTTTAACTTTTAACTATGAAGGCAGTGCTGTGGAAGCCAATCATTGCAGCACCAAAACAAAATTGTAGGTCTGTGGTCTTTTGGCCCACTCAGCTTAAGATCCATGGATAAAATATTACTTTTGTAAAGGTTTGCATTTTGCCTTTCCCCTCTCCATCAGGTAGCACTTATTAAGGTAGGCATTTCCCCAGCTCCATTCAGAGATTTCCTGGAATTACACATTCTGGCTGAGAGAGAAGACTCTGAAGCTCCCTCGCCTTTGGACTCTTCACCCCTAATGTGTTCTTCCTGCCCAAGACTGTGAAATGGGCCAATCCAGGCCAGCCAGCCAGTTCCTCCCTGTCACCCCTTTCTGACCCTTATAAGAATATTCACAGCTCAAAGAGCGATTCAAACTGTCCCTCCAGCTCTGTGGAGAGATTTTCCACTACCAGCCATCTCCTGGAATCCTTCTACTGCCAAGAGATTCAAAGAGACACATTCATTTTGCATTATGCAACTGCTCACAGCCAGTGTGATAGTGTGAATGTAAACCAAGTGAGCTGCATCCATGGTATGTTTCTCCACATATTTAATGCACAGCTATGACCATGTGTTTTTTTTCTTCCCCTTTATCACACTTAAGCCTTTTCTTTCTGAAGTCTGCTTCTCACATTACCTGTATCTGACATAAAAATCTCTTGTGCTGCAAACCATGAATGGTGATGGGGCTGCAGAGAAGTATAGAATCCTGCTAAGAATCTGGAGACTACGGACACATACAGACGTGCACCGTCCTCCCTGACTCCAAGAGTGTTGCAAACCTGCTTTACAGTGCATTTGCAACACTTCTGGGCTGGCACAAGAGACTTCTGCTGGCCTAACTCCAGGTTAGGATTGCACCCTAAATACTGTAAAAAGTATTGTATCATAACCAGCAGAGGGAGCTCTTGTGCATATAGGACTATATTGTCCTGCTGCTACCCCTTCTCATTGTACATTGGTAATATGAATGGACTACCTCAGTAAGGTTTCTTTTGCATACCAAAGCTGTAGAGTTCAGAATATGTATAATAACACAATTCAGGTACTTATTATTTTATTACACTGTTGTTGTTATATGTTTATTCTGTATTTTATTGAAATTTATTACATTGTAAGCTTTGTTGGGTGCCCCATTGCAGGGGGTGTGGGCAGGGTAGAAATGGTTAAATGAATATTTGGGGTCTGCCACCCCTTAAGGTATGCCTTTCCCCAATTCCATTCAGAGATTTCCTGGTATTACACATTCTGGCAGAGAGAGAAGACTCTGAAGATCCCTCCCCTTTGGACTCTCTACACCTAATGTGTTCTTCCTGCCCAAGCCTGTGAAACCAATGAATCCAACTGAGGTGCTCACCTGAGGCAACAGATGTGTGTAGGTACCCAGCTCCATCTGTCCATCCTCTATATTGCTATTTCTTGCCTTCCCACTCTCTGTATGGGACAGTAAAGAGGAGTATGGAGGCGAAGAAACCATTTAGCCCTCTCTCCTCCTCCTTCTCCTCCTTGTCCTCCTCCTCCCCACCCACCCACCCACCACCAGCAGCAGCAGCAGTAGTGAGTGGGCAGAACACAGGCTGGCACATCACCAAGTAAGGGGAAGCAGCATTTGGCCCATTGCCTCAAGTGCCAGGAAGTCTTCGGTCAGCCCTGCATGTATTATAGGATTTGAGAAAATTACTGTAACTCCTATTCAAATCTGTTTTGAATACTGTAACTGACATTAAGAATCTAAGAAGAGCCCTGCTGGATCAGGCCAAAGGCCCATTTAGCCCAGCTTCCTGTACATCACAGTGGCCCACCAGTTGCCTCAGGGAGCACACAAGATAATAAGATACCTGCATCGCATTGCTACTCCCCTGCATCTGGCATTCTGAGGTAGCCTATTCTAAAACCAGAAGGTTGCACTTATCCATCATGGTTTACAATCTGCTATGGATTTTTCTTCTCAAAATCTGTCCAATCTCATTTTAAAGGCATCTAGGCCAGACACCATCACCACATCCTGTAGCAAGGAGTACCACCGATTAATTACCTGCTGGGTAAAAACGTATTTTCTTTTATCTGTTCTAACTCTCCCAACACTCAATTTTATTGCGTGCATATTGATTTATGATTTGAAAAATGCCATGTTCTCAGTCTGATCAGTATCTGTTTAGATTTCAAATCAAATAATGTATTCATGAGTGTATTCTGGTTTGTGAGAAAAAAACAGAAATAAAAGAAAATTTAACTTGCTCCAGAGTCTGCAAGAACTTACTGAAATCAATTCTAAATGTGTTCTCCCTGCCTCATTACAGTGGTTCCATTCTAAAAAATTGAAAACTAATTTTTTTAAAAAAAAGCTATGGTATACACACAGGGCTTGAAACATTTAACTCATATAAAAACATGAGTTTGTTCAAAACAAGAGTAATTGACTTTGGATAATTAAGCACTCAAATATCCTCTTAATTGTTTTAATTGTTTTTTAATTGCATGTTTTATTGCATTTTCATTGTTGTATACCACTTTGAGAGCTGAAAAAGTGGCATAAAAATCTTCCAATTAATTAAATAAGGGCAATATCCTAACCAACTTTCCAGCACCAGGGTACAGACAATGCTGCTCCAGGGTAAGAGAACAAACATTCCTATACCTTGAGGAGGCTGCCCTGACTCCTGCTCCACTGCAGAATGCAGAATATGCCCCATTGGCACCGCTATGTCAATGCTGGAAAGTTGGTTAGGATTGCACCCTAAACAAAATTGTTGCCGTGTTGTAAAAGGTGCAGATTGAACTTAATGCAAGACACACTTGAGAGCATATCCTACCTCTGTCTTTGGATTGAGATGGGTACAGGAGAAGCTCCAAGTGCACTAAACTCACTTTTTATACTATTGGTCCCATTTAATATTATGCTGTCCAAGAGTAATAGTAGTGAAAATGTTGCTTAAAATAGTGGGCAGCATTCAAAGGTTTCAAGCACAGACATAACTCATCCATGGCATCTGCAACTGTACAATTAAGGTGAATACAAATATTATGTTTGATTATACAAATTCAAAAATCCCATTTCTAAGTTTTTAGGCCAACTGACAGCCTAAGGGATTTGTGCCGGCCCAGGTGTGGTGTAAAGTGCGTTTGCACCAGCAGCCTCGGGATCAGGGAGGCCAGCACATGTCCATGCGCCATTCTCCTGGACTTTGAGGGTGCAATCCTAACCTGGAGTTAGGCCAGCAAAGTTTGGCTGGCACAAAGGACACCATAAAGCACGTTTGGACCACCTTTGGAGCCAGAGAGGCCAGCACACAGACATGCACCCTCCTCCTTCACTCTGAAAGTGGTCCAAATGCACTTTATGGTGGCCCTTGTGCCGGCCAAATTTTGCTGGCCTAACTCCGGGTTAGGATTGCGCCCTAAACAGGAAATGATGGTGAGCCCTGAAATGTCATGGTTGGTTTTGTTAGATTCTTACACAGTTCTGCTTACTTTTCATTATAACAGTTTTCTTCCCTTCCCCTCTTTGTATCTCACTGCTTTTCTTGTGAGATACAAAAGGAGCTGTGAAGGAATGAATATTCCATTATCATAAAGAAGAATAATGGGAATAAAAATGGATACAGTTGTGGGATAGGATGAGGAAGGAATTTTTTGCAACTGTTACCAACATTGCTGTCCCCTTATTTGTCATTACAGCCATCATGCTGCTAAGGTCTTCTTGGGTTTTGCACAGCAACACTAACGAACAGGTGCTTGTGAGTGCCTCCATATTGCTGTCATTGCCCAGACTGGCTCTGATGGCAAGTGGGGAGGTTGCTTACACAGCACATTGTATCACCTGCAGTACTTACCCCATTGTGCCCCCTTACTACTAATGAAAATCCAAATGCCAGTGTAAATAATGTATATGCTTGTACTAGTGGATGAGCATGGATGGAAGCCTGCAATGGGAAGACCGGGCATGGCATCAGATCCTCTCATCATTTTTCCTCTCTGTAGGGAAGTGAAGGGACATTGGCAGGGGGCTACAACCAGCGGTGTCATGCAGCCGGAACGCTGGGCGGGAGGAACGGGTGAGCGGCAGCCCGCCCATTGCGTTCCGGTCCGTTTCGCCGTCTTCCCCGCCCCCCCCGCGGGGGCGGGGAAGACGGCGAAACAGACCAGAACGCAACGGGCAGGCTGCCGCTCACCCGTTCCTCCTGCCCAGCATTCCGGCTGCATGACGCTGCTGGCTACAACTCACTACAATTATGGGTTATCCATCCCTCATTTTCCTTGGTTAAGGCCTTTGTGCTTCTCATTGCAGAAAAGGACCAAAGGATATAAATCTCTGCATTTTCCAGTGGAGGGGAATGAGGTGTGTGAGAGAAGATGCAGCCTAGGCAGGTTAGAGGATGGGGCATCATCAGGAGGAGTTGAAGACCTTGGCAAAAATAATCTATTCTGAGACAACGTTCTCCTACAAAGGATATTGAGCATTCACAAAGGGGCAATTTTCTATACCTGTATTTGAAAATGGAGCTCAAGCAATTTTTTTAAAAGTCTAATATCCCATATATAAACCCGTTCAGAAAAGGGAGGCAGAAACTCAGTAAAGAAAAAAAACACGTGGATTTAAATTCTCAAAATCATAAATATTCCAGTTTCATTTTGCTTAGTCATAGGAAAGGTCAGTAACCCTAAACCCATTTTGATCTCCAAGAAGACTTCCATACTCTTAACTCTTGGGGGGGGGGGGCTGAAGCCTTCTCAGAATTCCTCAACGTTCTTCATGGGGTCCTGAAGAGGTGGCGTGATGTGATCAAAAGCCCTGCTTTCCATAAACTGCGCTGTGAATATTCAGCATGGGAACATGATGTGATATTCATTCATACACCACAGTCTTCTTTAAACATGAAGCTTATGAATAAACAAACATTATCAATGGAACAGCATGCTGTATCCACAGTGGGATGGGGTTTTACATCCTCTCCCTTGGATAAATGTGTTGCTCAGGCTCGGATTTCATTATATAATTATATAAACCTGTGATTTCCAGGCAAAGACAAAAAGCATTCTGTGAAACGAAGATTACAGGCACAGTCGCTTTGTCATTCCAATGGCATTTGTAAAAAGGTAAAGGTTTCCCCACGACCGAATGGTCTAGTCGTGACCGACTGTAGGGGGCGGTGCTCATCTCCGTTTCAAAGCCTGTGAGCCGGCGTTTTTGTCCGATCATGGTGGCCAGCATGATTCTACGCCGTAGCGCACGGAACGCCGTTACCTTCCCACCAAAGTGGTTCCTATTTATCTACTTGCATTTTAGGTGCTTTCGAACTGCTAGGTTGGCAGGAGCTGGGACAAGCAACGGGAGCTCACTCCGTCACGTAGTCTCGAACTCCCAACCTTGCGGTCGAAAGCCCAGCAACAGCGGATTAACTCGCTGCGCCACCACGTCCCGATGGCATTTGTACTGTAATGCAAAATTGAGCAATGTGTTTGACACTCAGCTTGACCTCAGAAATGTCTCAGGAGGCGAATGGCTGCAGTTACCTTTAAGAAATACAGGTATGCCCTGGTATCCGCGGAGGTTCTGTTCTGGACCCTCCCGTGGATACCTGAAACCATGGATACTGGGGACGCCTTTTTTTAAAGATAGGGGAACAACAGTGGTTTTGCTGCAACAAGGTAAAAAAAGAGATTTGTATAATGTTCCCTATCTTTTAAATAGGCATCCCAGTATTCCCGTTATCTTTGGATAACTGAACCCAAACCAGTGGATACTGGGGCATGCCTCTCTCTCTCTCTCTCTCTCTCTCTCTCTCTCTCTCTCTCTGTGTGTGTGTGTGTGTGTGTGTGTGTGTGTAATAAAATAGGCATGACAAGTGGACCATACAGAGTGCCCCCAAAATGAGTTTTTTTTGCACAAATAAATATTGGGTGAACTTTACCATTATCTCCTTAAAAGGGGGCTATTTCAAGTTCCTTTAAGGCTGTGTTTCTCAAACTGTGGATCAGGACCCACTTGGTGCATCGCAACCTGATGTCAGGTGCGTCGCAGAAAGCTGGAAGCAGCCATCTTGAAAGCTGCAGACCTTACTCTTGCTATATTCCTTTCGTGACGGGTAACAGTTTGAATTTTCAAGTGACGTTTTTTAAAATTTTGTTTTTAGTTCAGTGTTTTAACATAATATTTGGTCCTAATCTTGCTTGTGTCAGGGATGTTCCATTGTGATGCAACTGCTGCAGTTGAAGAATGCCAGTTTGTATTCCAGGAGTGTCATTTTATTACAGCACAATGATGGCCGGCGCAGATACAAGGAGACCGCACAGGTCAAATTGGGGCCGCGCGGCCTCCTGGACAGGCTTAGAATTCGGCCTAATGGCCGAATCCTGGGCCTGCCTCCCGGACGGGCTGGCACGCCTGCTGGCCCGCCCACATCCCGCCCAGAGCTGCCCTCCCTTCGCCCACTCCCTCCCCCATTCCAAAATGGTGCTTCCCTTGCGCCAGCCAGCTTTGGCCGACGCAAAGGAGGTGCAGCACAGGCGCAGTGGGACTGGCGCTGCTATAGCGCCGATGCAGGGTGCTGTGTCGGTGCTAAGTGTGCAGCTTGTGTCGACGCTGCGCCCAGTTTTAGGATTGCGCTGTCAGTTGATACAGTCAGGCTTGTTGCCTAGCTGCTCTCAGAGGATAATTCAAACATCTCAAAGTATTTGAAATGAGTGGTGCCGAGGCAGAACACTTCCCAGCCTCTGTTGGAGTGCTTGTGCGCACGTGAGATGGCAATGTGGCATGTCCTGGTGTAGAGGCTCTTCTTAATCTCAGTGATGTGCTTGGCTGCATCATTGAACGTAACTAGACATGATAAAGCAGCCAAGTGTCTGCCCCTTTCACAAATACAATGGGAGTGGGAGGTTTCTATTTTTTACAAGAAACAGATCTCATACTGAGTGAGGGGAGTGAAACCCTCGCCCACCTCGTCTCCATTGCTGAAGCACTTTTCACCCCGTCCATCTTCTGTACTTGGAGCTTACAAGGCTAGGAAGAAAATTACTTGAGCCAATCAAGTCCAGGAAAACTAAAGTGGGGTAGGGCTGCACTTTCCTCATTGACACATGCAATTCCTTACTTTAAAAGACCCTTATCATCCCGACCTATATGTAAATGGAATAATACGTTTATAAAACATACGCAGCTGCCCCATCATATCTAGTTTGCTTTTTAGGTTATTTTAAGTTAAATTGAGTGAATTGATTCAATCTTGAGTTAGCTCATTAGCACCATTAATCAGTCTGCTTAAACCGCACCACAGTGCATCACAAACAGAGGCATAAACCAGTAGGGTAATTAACAACTTCCAGCATTCTGGGGCTGGGCTCATGCGGGAAAAGGCCAGTGGCCATCTAGCCTAGAGCAAGTGGATTGCAAGTATAAAGGGCTAAGGCAGAGTTATGACCCTCAGTCATAATTCAATTCAACTGACTTGAATTGCAATTGACTTGCACTTCGAAGCACCTTTGCCATGGATTAAAATAACCATTGCCATGGATTTCACTAGGTGGCCTTAGGCAAGCCGGTCCCTTTTAGCCTAGCCCCCACCCCTCCTGCAATATAGGGGTAATGATTCTCACCTATCTTGTTGCAAGGAAGAGCACTCTGGAGGCCCCCACTTTCAGCTGAAAAGCACATGCCTTGAATAGATGCAATCCCAGGTGAAATCTCTGACATCTCCAGGATTGGAGATAGCAGAGGTGGGAAGGACCTTTGCCAGACATATCGTAGTGCTGCAGCTACTGTAAATGGACAATACAGGGTAGATGGACCAATGTTCTGACTCAGAATACAGCAGATTCATATGGACTCTAGAGTCCTATATAAATACATTGCTCCAACTCTACCCAAGAGTTCTCCAGGGTCTTTCTAGCAGAAGCATGTCTCATGTGTGCTATATCAGAGCCTCTAAATGAAGAGGAAATGGACATAATGCTTGATGACCTGGGCTTTATCACTGAGAAATGGCCTGAGCTATATTCTATATTCTATTCTAATTTGTAACGAGAGGCTGATCCATTGGAAAAGAGCTTACAACAAGGACTTCCAGTGAAATATTTTGAGCATGGTCAAGATATCGTAGCATATACAATACAAAATATATTGAGTATCAGTAAATATTGGATATTCAAATCATCCAGGGAGTAAGGAACAGTTTAGAGTAGGCAGGAAAGTAGTAGTTACAAATGACTCTCAAATCTTCCGAAAAGCACAAGGCACAATGCTAAACAGTGCCAGAAGTATATTATTGAATTATTCTGGATTTGGTCCAAGAGCAAACAGCCTCCTTGTGCTCAGCAGCATTTGTCATTTTGTGTGTGTCCATTAATGTGTCCTGTTAAATCACAGGTGGCCTCCACACCAGAGACAGCTGCAATTTGGTGATGACTGGAATGCAAAAGTGTCCTTATGAATGAAAAGTACTAGCTGGGATTAAGCATAATAAGTAATTCCTAAATACATGTTTATTGTGTACAGCTTGGCTCATATAATTGCTTCTTGGCATGGCCTCAAAGGGAGCAAGTTATATGATGTGCTTTTACGGTTGGTCCTTGTCATCCGTGGCTTTGTACCCGTGGCTTTGACTCACCGTGGCTGCCGACCCATGTCTGAAGGGTCTCAGAACTCCTCCCAGGTGCACTGGTGAAAACTGAAAGTGCCTTTCTGACAACTCTTAGATGTTGGATGACTCTTGGATGATGACTCTTGCTCTCTCTCTCTCTCTCTCTCTCTCTCTCTCTCTCTCTCTCTCTCTC